>CM077264.1:3741313-3968813 GCA_039654775.1 Spinibarbus caldwelli
AATCCTTTTGATACAGACTGATTTATTAAAAAAAAAAAAAAATCTGTCTCTGTATTATGTCTAGACTAGAAAAAATATTATAATAGTCTATTTTTCCGTGAGTTACTGAAATCACCGACAGTTTCGTTGTGCACCAGCAGGTGGCGCGATGTCCTCAGTAACCTGCCAGAGTTCTTCATGCACATTGAAGTGCTGTGTGGAACGGCGAGTTTTCTCTCAGATTACGTCTGTCTCTCTCGTGTCAGGTTTTAGTGGGGCCCCTCGTCCCCAGAGACAGATTACATTCAAACGCACCATTCAGCGCAAACGACACGCAAAACATACTGAATCACGACCAGCTTTCCCAAGCGCTCGCCAACCGCTGCACCGCAAAATGAAACCTAGTGACAGCGGCCTGATCGGTGGCAAACACCTGCACATCATTAGTCTTTAGATTTGTTAGCGCTTGCGGCTCGGTTTGCACGCACGGATGAAGGTGCACGAGAGAACTCGAGGAACCCGCTGATTGCGCGTGCAAGCGCGCACATCTCCTCCAATTGTGTCGTCTTGTATTGACGAGAACAACGCCACGCTTTACACGCTCGGGGTTCAAAGTGCTGGTAATTAAAGCAGACCTTTGCGTGTCGCCGTGCCGAGAAATCTTTTGTTTTAATTCGCTTTTAATCATAAAGGACAAGCTGCTGTGATGAGCCGTTGAAAAGACACTTGAGAGAGCTAATGAAAGAAACAGAGAGCAAAGGAAAGGGCGAATTAGGAAAACAAAGATCTGATTATCATAAGAAAATAAGCTTTGTGCACTTAAAGGAACAGTTCAACCAAAAAAAAAAAAAAAAATCTGTCATCATTTACTCACCCTCATGTCGTTCCAAACCTGTGAAACACAACATTTCATACAGTAAAAGGGCTTTCGAAGTCCAAAAAGACCATAAAATCACTCATGCACTATATTCCAAGTTTTCTTAAAGTCATACCATAGCTTCGTGCACAAAGCAGGCTGTTATTGTTTGAAAGTTGACCACTGAAGCTCTGAAATATGATTTATGCATATGCTTATTCAAGTTACTTAAGTTATAAACAATTACGAGACACACAAAAAACATGGTTTTGAGATGTCAAATCATCTCAGATCTCATGTGCACAGACGCTCAAACTCAAATATGGTGCATCAAGACCAGAATTTAATTCTTTTTTTTTTTTTGTGCTCAAATTTGAATCTTTCAGTTGCACCATAATATGCAAGACAGCTCATATAGGGACATTGAGAGGAAAAAATTACAGTGCTTTCGTGTTCTCTTGCAAATGTTTTATGTTCCATATACTTGCAAAACTTGCATTTGTTGCAAGGAAGTGCAAAGTTTCTTAAAGTATGTGTACATTTTGTGAGCGAACGCAACATTTCTCTGGGAAACTCAAAAGATTTGGCAGCAAATGCAACGTATTTAGGTAAACGCGAAAGTTTCTCTGGGGAACGCAAATATTTTGCCAGCAAATGCAAATTTCGCAAAAGATTTACATGCAGACACAAAGTTTCTCAGGAGAATCACAAAAATATTTGCCATCGAATGTAAAGTTTCTCAACGTTTCTCGGGAATATAACTTTTATTATTTTTGCTAGCGAATGGAATTTTTCTCGCAGAATGTAAAAATTTTGCCAGTAAATGCAAAGTTTCTTGGGGCAATGTAAAAGTTTTGCGAATGAACGCAGCATTTATGTGGGGATGCAAAACTTTTGCCAGAAAATATAAAGTTTCTCAGGGGAACATAAAAAGGCTTTGCGAGCAAACGCAATGCTTCTCGAGGGGACGTAAAAGTTTTGCCAGCAAATGCAATGCTTCTCTGGGAAACAAAATTTTGCCAGCAAATACATTTTTCAAAGGAATTCATAAGATTTGCGGGTGAACATGACACTTCTCTGGAAATGCACAACTTTTGCCAGCATATGTAAAGTTTTTCAGGGTAACACGAAAGCTCTAGGAAATGAAAAGTTTCTGGGTGAATGAAAACATTTTGCCAGCAAATGCATAGTTTCTGCAGAAAGCGCAAATCTTTTGTGAGAGAACGCAAAAGTTTTGCCAGCAAATACGTTTTTCAAGAGAATTCAAAAGTTTTACTAGTAAACATTTCGGAGGAATGCAAACGTTTTACCAGCAGATACAAAGTTTCTTAAGGGAATTTAAAAGTTTTGCGAGTGAACTCAATGTTTCTTGATGCAACGTGAAAGTTTTGCCAGGAAATGCAAAGTGTCTCAGGGAAATGGAAAGTTTTGTTTGTGAAAGCTAAATTTCAAAATGCGAATGCGAAAGTTTTGTGAGCAACCGCCAACATTTCTTGAGGGAGTGTGAAAGTTTTGCCAACAAATGCAATGTTTTTCAGGAGAACACGAAAGATTTGCGGGCGAAAACAACGTACCTCGGCTCAGGCACTGCAACATTTTTGCCAGCAAATGCAACGTTTTTAACGGAGGAGCATGCAAGTTTTCCAAGTGAACGCAAACGCATTGATGGGACCATTTTTTCCCCATCACCATGTCGTAATTTAGCAGGTCATATTTGAACTGAACATCAGTGTGAATGCGATTTGACAGCTGCAGTGGAAAATGTCAGTAAATAATGACTTAAATTTGGATCTCTTCCTTATACAAAGCATCTTATGACTTCAGAAGATGTAGAGAGTCACATGGACTACTTGTTTCTGACCAATGAGATTGGGAAAGAGGATTCTTCTGTTCATCCAACACAATTTAACCCTCTGTGACTTCAGACAGATCTAGTGAAGTTTCATTTGCAGAGTCTCTGCAAGCCTGCACATTTCATCTTATTGCGTAGGACGAGGCAGCCTTGAAAATCCTCCCGTAATCCCGCAGAGCGAGTCGAGGGCCGGCGTCTCTGGGGAAGCAAGGCCTGAAGAAATAAATTCAAAGGTGTTTTAACAGTAATATATCCAGCACTCACCTCCATCCGTGCGATGTGGGTTTTGGATCAGCTGTGAGAGTGTGTTCATCATTACTCCGGCGGCAATGAAATACAGATGTTGCATCTATACTGGGATGACCGGTCGTGTGATAAAAGGAGAAACTTGACAGCCCAACGTTTAGAGAAGAAATAAAGAAATAAAGAGTGAGAGAGTATAGTGAGAAAGATCGGTTTCCCAGATCAGTTGTAAGAAGGCTGTAAGGAAAACAAATATAAAATAAAAAAACTTAAATTATGTTTATATAAACTTAAGTGTTAAAAATACAACTTTATATATTGTTATTAAATATGTAATTACTTTTATTTAAACTTTTTCACTAACATAAAAAATATTTACATTATAAAATATAAGCAGACAATAATGTTAAAATATATTATTTTATTTTTATGCTGCCATAGAGACTGATGCAAAATTGCTGTGCAAACCTTATAAAATGGCTAAATGAGTGATATTTTTGTGCCACCAGTAAGGGAAGATCTAACACTGTATATTGTATAACTAAATAAACGCTGTTATTTTACAAATGGCTTCTAATGTAGCTCATCCAATCAGAATTTAGAGAAAAATCATTTTATAGCATATAATTTACCCTGGTTCTCTAATGAAGTTTCTGATTAAGTAGCACTTCAGTATGTCATCTGATCCCAGATCAGAGCACAAACACAATTTAAGCATTAACCTCCAACAGTTTTATCCGGTCACATGACCGGGTCAGCAGAGCCATGACATCATCTCCCGTTCGTCACACTGGGCTAATCTAATTAGGCCCATCCGTGAGCGTCTTTCTGGGTCATCAGGGCTGATCCTCCCTCTTTGTCTCCAAATACAAGAGCCACGCGAGACACACGCAGGTAAAAGCTCCCAGGAGCACGTGAGAGTTCACAGCAGGACAGACGCCCTCCGTGAACTCGAGCTGGGGCAGCATGTTTGTTTATGAGTGACACCTGTGACTGTGGCATTTCTGAAGTACCTCTGATTCATCACATTACTTGGTGCGCAGCCAAAGAGCAGAGCCATCAGAGAGACAAGAAACATCACCTGTCTGTCTGTCTGTCTGCGATGTGCTGGAAACACAGCTGTGCTGTCAGGTCATGATACTGAAATGATAATTAACACATCCAGATAGAATGAATAAATGCATGCATGAAAAAAAAAAGAGTTGGGGTCAGTTAGTTCTTAAAACTGGAACAAAATAAAACACACAGAACATACAAGTAAATACAAGTAAAAACGATATAAACTCCAAGGCGAAGGAAGTTTTTTTTTTCTTACTATATATTTTAAGGTTTTTATATTACTTTATATTTATTCAAATATATATATATATATATATATATATATATATATATATATATATATATATATATATATATATATATATATATATATAAACACACAAAGTCAAAAACGATTTAATATTTAACCTATCTACTTTAGTTTATGCCTATGTAAAATAATAATAATAATGATAACCATTGTTTGCACATTTTATTACAGTATCTGTATATATAAACATACAAGTACTTGCATGAAACATCATTGCAATAGGTAATTTATCTTTTATTGACATTGTTCATTAATGTTTCCATATATGTTATGTTATATATATATATATATATATATATATATATATATATATATATATATATATATATATATATATATACACACACACACACACTTATAATTTTACACTTATAACACTTATAATTATAAAATTATATCAATATTTTTAATACATTATATATACACACCTACACTACTGCTCCAGAATTCATTCATAAATTCATACAAAACAAATATAAATTTGTAACGCATGTTAGTTTTTAAAAAGTTAAATACATGCATGTTTAAAATAGATCTACATGACTTTTGACCTGTAAAAATTCAATTAACGTTTCCAAATCAGTGTTATTTTTGAAGCGTTTGTTACCCAATATTCACTGCGGGAATCATTGTCCAGGTTTTAGTCGGAGAGATGCAGGTGAGTTTGAAATAATCTGTGCGCTCAAACTTTTTATGAAGTTCTTTATACTCACTTCCAGCTGCAAAATACAAATGTCCTCTCAACTGATGCACATGCTGAGCGAAATAAGGCTTAAACATGTTTTACACGGTGATTTTCCCTCAGCAGGCACGTGGAAATGGACGTTGATGGAACAAACAGATGCGAAAGTCCCCATCCAAACGTCCCTCCTTCCAAATCGCTGTTATATCGTTCTGCATACAAACTTAATTTACATTCCGAAATACCAGTCGGTGATTTTGACACTTCTCAAGTTGCTTTCCCTCTTAACATGTGTAAATAAAATGGTGGAAAGCAGAGCGTCTAGTGCGTAACCGAGCGTAATGAAAGAAGCGGCGCGACGCGCGAAGACGCACAGCACAGATGCGATCAGATGAGTTCACGGAGTTTACCGTGGGATTCGGCTCTCTCTTTGTCCCACAGCACAATAATCCTTCACCAGGACGTCCTGAAGTTGACTGGAACGCTGAAGGAACTGGTTCAGAGATCTCGAAGTCTCAAACAGTGAACAGAAGGACTGCAAGTCTCTGAAATGACCTCCTGATGTTTTTAAGGTGAGTGTAAGCTACCTGTTATAGTTTAATACTGCATTAAAAATTCTGTGGGATTTCTTCCGGTATTCCTATAATTTAGAACCATTCAGCATCTTTTTAGAACATTCAGTAGTTCCACGAGAATACAATGGTTCTCATAGAATAAAATGCCAGTGTGGAAAATCAGCAAATTTTTAATCATTTTAAAAACTTGTGTATCCAAATTTTATCTTATGATCCCATTAGGATTTTTCCATATTATGATACATTTAGACAGTCTTATAGGATTTTTTTGACTATGTATAGAATGAAGATACACACCAGTAGCCTTACGGCTGTAGATTGGAAACCTATTTTAACATATTAAGTGTAAATATGCTATAATCAGCTTCAATAGAAAATACACATTTTTATGTAAATATTATAAAGGTCTAAAATAAATCTATAATGCCGTCAGTGATTTTTAAATGAGTTGACTTATCAAACTACAATTTTTACACCAGTACTCTACTGGCTAAAAATACACTTTTTGTGGCTGTATTGACAATACTGTATTTACCATAGCCCTGTTTAAATTTAACAGTGTCCATGTGATGCTTATGAATTGTGAATATAATAAATTAAAATAACCATAACAGTGCATGTTGTAAATAGTAGTTTGGTAATGCAGTCAGTGCGTTTTAGAAGAGCAGAATCCTTAAACGCTCGTCTTAAACAGACTGTCAGCAGATAACTTTACATTACAGAATGCCAAAAAAATTTCATGTATGTCGTTTATCATTTTTACTCAGTATTTGTGTAAATCTACAGTAACAAGAACACTGTTAAGTCCAATTTTCTAAAACGCAACTTGTCATCTGTAAAATAGCTTCAGTCTGTTCAAAATGATCACATTTTGTGCAGATATTATACAGTTCGGTATTTAATATGAATAATCACCTTAGTGTCCTTTTATTGAATATTCACAGAAGGAAAAAAGTAACATTTAATGCTCAATATACACATTTAATTATAAAAACTAAAAAAGTTACTAATATTTGATTGCGTCAAAATCCTGTCATATTAAATAACATATTGTTTTTTGTTTTGTATTGTTTTTATTCTTAAGAAGTGCAGTGGTCACATTTCATTATTTTACAATTCTTCTATATTCTAATAACTGTACACTAAAGAAATGTAATTGGTGTAGCACCACTTTATAACATAAAAATGACAATGATTTATGCAACTTGTACAGTATGGTTTTAACTGCATGTGGAATGTGCTTTCTCATGTAGTTTGATGAATCTAAGTATCTCCTGTGCTCTGCCAGATGCTACAGCTACTGCTCGCCAGAGTTATTGAAAGTGACTCAAGCAAAAGTGATAGTTTTGTGGTTTTTGACTGTGGTTTGGAGGTTTTGGCAGCACGCTTGACTCATCTATATCATCTTAGTCACTGTGGTTTCAATGTGGTGCCCTATCGCTGCTTTAAAAGCTCCTATTAGTGCATCTCTAAAGCATTCTGGGTAACTGGTTTTGGTCCTTGTGGCTGTAGAAAACTCGGTGATCGCGCATTGGTGGTAGATGTTATTTGTAATAATCAGAATTTGCCATTTTCGAATAATCATAAGTGGCTGTAAATCTTAAAGGGATAGTTCACCCAAAAATGAAAATTCTGTAATTAATTACTCACCCTCATGTCGTTCCAAACCCGTAAGAGCTTCGTTTGTCTTCAGAACACAAATTAAGATATTTCTGATGAAATCCGAAAGCTTTCTGACTCTCCCATAGACAGCAACGCAACTGAAATGTTCCCAGGCCCAGAAACGTAGCAAGGATTTAGGTAAAACAGTCCATGTGAGTTCAGCCACAATTTCTACACGAGAACTTTTTGTGCGCAAAGAAAACAAAAATAATGACTTAATTCAACAAATCTTCTCCTCCAAATCACGTATTTCGCCATTATGGAGAGTACCATGATGCATGTGTGAGTATGTAAACAAGGCGCAGCGCATGCGCTTTCTACGTCAGCAGCATCTATGCGCATGCATTGTTTACATGCAGAGGTACTCTCAATAATGGCAGAAGACATGATTTGGAGGAAAAGATTTGTTGAATATAGTCGTTATTTTTGTTTTCTTTGTGGACAAAAAGTTTTCTCGTAGCTTCGTAAAATTATGGCTGAACTCACATGAACTCACTGTTTTACCGATATCCTTGCTACGTTTCTGGGCCTGGGAACATTTCAGTTGCGTTGCTGTCTATGCAGGGTCAGGGAGCTAAATATCTTAATTTGTGTTCTGAAGATGAACGAAGCTCTTACGGGTTTGGAACGACATGAAGGTGAGTAATTAATGACAGAATTTTCATTTTTGGGTGAACTATCCCTTTAATTTGGCATACATTTAAAAGAACTTTTTTATTTATTTATTTAGAGAAGGCATAAAAACATACTAAAATTAATGATGCTCCAAAGTCACAAAACCACAACTGCAGTGACTAAATGCAAAATGCAAGCTTTTGCATCGTTAGCTTCTTATGGGGTGTTGTTTTTTAAAATTACGTGCGTAGTGAGCAATCTGGCATCTCCCTTGTGTCAAAGACATTTCAGTTTAATTCCTCTACAAAGCATATAATCAGTAGAAGAACCTCGGGACAGTTGGAAGGAACTTGAGGCCGCCGCGTGAGCGCAATCTGTTGAATACAGTGGAGACACGCGCAGCTGCAGCGAGAGTCTGGATAGTCACAAGAGCTGAGTAAAGATTCTCTTTCATTGACACTGAGTGTCTGTACGTGCAAGGTTTCGCCGGTTTGTTTACCTCTCTCGCTTCTTTTGACTTGTCTGCAGTTGACCCAGTTCTGCGAGCGCGCAAAAATGCGCGTGGCCGTCCCCTCCCCCAGCGCTTCCTTGTAAGAGTCGCAGAGCACGGCGAGAGTTCATTTGAGGACAGGGAAGTGCTTTCTTTTCCAGCGTGAATCATGAAGGAAAAATGAACCCCTGGAACTAGTTGCCCCCTTCATTTTGGCATGTTCCTCCCCTTTGCTTTATTGTCTGTTTTGGCTGAACTTGCAGTTCTTCCCTGAGCTGCCAAGAAAACTTCAAGTCCTTTAAAGATACAGCGAGCGAAAGCTAGTTCCTGCCTCCGCCGCGTCTTGAAAGCAAATGAAAATAAATCATGTTAGGATTCGGCCATTTCTTCCTGTTTGGTTGTGAATTGGGTCAGAACTCTGTCCCTAAGTGTCCCGTGCGGGATTTAGACCTCATTGAGGGCTCTAACAGTTTGAAGAGGTCCATTCTCTGTGCTTTACGCCCCCTACAAAGTGAATTTACAACGTGATCTCATTAGTATTCGTAGACATGTGTACAGTGGGTTACTTTTGAACAGAGACTTAAAAGTAAAATATCAACGTAAACTCTCTTACTTATGAACAAATACAGAGACATAATGTTGTTATTGTTAACTAAAACTATTAAAAATCATTTTCGTTAAATGAAATAAACTAGACATGTTGCCTTAACTGAAATTAAATAAGTACTTGAAGTATTAAATCTTGAAGTACTAGGTTGAAGTGCTGAAAATTTGTTACAATGTACAAGTACATATCACCTAAAATATACAAATAAAAGCTAATTCAAAATATTATTGAATTCTATAAGAGTTTATCATTAATACTAAAATAATACTGAGACATACAAATGTTTATGAATCCTTTGAGGTTCGTATGGATTTCATTTTTTAACAAATAATGTAAATTACATATTTATGTTAATGTTTTATTTAAAAAAAAAAAATGCACATCAATGCCATTGTTGCCAAAATTGCATCCATTCTAGCAGGTTTAGTAACCAAACACATTTGAGATTTCAGCATTTTGCTTATATTTCACTCGTGAAGCTTTGACAGTTATTAAAACTCATAAATAAAACAATAAAAAAGACTTTTATTATAAATATAAATGCATTTGCTATTAAAAAGGTCTTGAGTAGTTAGAGTTCTGATGAGAGTTCTGGTTTGAGATTGTATTGAATTATTGCGTATTTTAAGTAATTATTGAAATTGTATGTCTCTAAAGTTGTGCATAACTCAAAATGTTCATTTTTTTTATAAGCCAATGTTGTACAATTTAAAGCATGTAAGACAGAATAACAACAACAACAAAACATAAAATGAACATAAACATGTAGGCTATATAAAAAAATAATCAATATTAAAAAAATCAATAAATAAATACCAGGACGAAAAAGTGCTATATAATATTAGGGCAGTTACTTAGGGTTTTTTTTTTTTTTTATAAGCTTTTTATTTTGTGATCTCATATTAGAACTCAAAATGTTCATGTTTTAGATGATATCAATATGTAGATATTGTGTATGCCATTGTCTACCCAACATATACATTTTGCATATGGATGCCAATAGAGAACCAATGTGTTTGCTATTCAATCTGTAAATTGTATAGAGCTCTTCAGAAAATATACAATTTATGAACGCCTATCTCTGTTTACTCAACGTGTGATTTGTGTGTTTGGATACATTGTCAAATTGAGATTCACACACCTGATGAAGCTTGAAAGACCTTAATATATTCAATGATGCTGCCTCATACCATGTTGTTACAGCTCTAAAGCATGAAACTTTAGCCATTATTAGAAAAAGAACCAAGCCAGACGGCCAAAGACAACAGTTAGGCACCTTCGGTTGAGTCATGCTTGGCCATTTGAAACATCCGCCGACCGCTGTGCTGTTTTGTAGCCGAACACGAGTTGAGCTCTTCCCCGTCGCCCTGATGGTTTCCCCAGCGCTGAAAGACTAGAGTCGGCCACTGGTTTTGATTGAAGAGCAACATTCTCAGGTAGCAGCTGGCCGAGTTAGGACAGACTTAGGAATGGCAAACGGCCTAATTAGAATGAATTACCTTGCTGTTGGCGTTCCTGGAGCCTGTGATCAGCTCCGGCAAGGACGTGGACCTGGCGTGCAGACTTCCTATTGGCTGGTATTTGAGCGGGTGCGGATGGTAACGGATATTTTGATTGGTGTGCTAGTGATGCATCTCTGACTGCAGTGCTTAGTAAAAAGCACCATTGCGGTTGCATCCATTTCAGACAGAATATAGGCATTTTTGTCTGTGCCAGTGGTGGAAAAAAAGCAACAACAGTCCTTTTATTCCTTTTGATTCCCAGCATGCATTTGGTTGCTCGAACAGCAGAGCACTGCATGAACTGATAACATATAATGCAAAAGAACACAATTACCACATAGCACACCTATTTTACCATATAGTAAATGAAGTCATTTTGAATAAAAGCGTCTGCCAAATGTAAAATGTAAAGTGTAAAATGTATCACTTGACTGAGATTAATCAGAATAAAACTGGAAGCCCAATATGACTTAGTATAGTATGATAGTGCAATTAGCAAATCAATGTGATTAGCTGTGATTTAATTAAATAAATACATGCACTGTGTGTTTCAGAGTGAAATGCAGCACTGTTTGTTTACACGTGAGCTGCTTATTATCTGCCAATATTTGCAACATCTCAGAGCGACTTGATTCGCAGTTATTGCGGCAAAATAATGCAAAATAAATTATTTTTTATTATTAAATTATTTATTTTATTTTTTTTTCCAATATATTAGATTTTTTATTAGATTTTTAAACTTTTTTTTTTTCATTTTATTTTTATTTAGTCATTTTTATGTTTTTATTGAATAATAATAATTTATTAGATTTTTATTAATATTTAATAAATTATTACTTGTTTATTTTATTTATTAATTATTAAATGTTAATAGTTTATTTACAATCACAATTTTGGCCAAATTGTGCAGCCCAACAAACAAGCCCAGCAAAACTGCAATGTTTTGTTTTTGTTTTTTTTTTACATAAAACTAAAAATTTAATATTTTTTTATTCAGTAATTTTATAGTTTCATTTAATAATTAATAATAATAATAATAGTAATAATAATAATTATTATTATTACATTACTATTACTACTACTTCTACATTAAAGCCATATTGATTTATAATTACAATTTTGGCCAAATTATGCGACCCTATACAAGCACTGCAAACCTGGGTTTTTATTTTTATTTTATTTATTTATTTATTTAGAAATTAAAAAGTGTAAATTTTAATTAAAAAATGCTTTTAAAATTGTCTTTTTTTTTTTTTACATTCTAATCAGAAAAATCGCAATTTGATTTTATCCATAAATCGTACAGCCCTAGTTGACTCGTAGCTTTTGATTGTCATAAGTTATGAATTTGTTGCATTAGCTTCATTGCCAGTCTTTTTGATTTGTATTTGATTTTTTGATCAGCTTACATGACTTAAGCCAAAGTTTAACTATACTTTTAATTTGACACATCAGCTTAATATCACATGGTTCAGGGCTCGAGATGCTAAAAACGTTAGCTGTGTCGTGTCTGTGTGAATGACTCAAAGTTTTTAGATAAAAGCATGAATTATCTTGGGATAAAAACTTAAGAAGTGTCTGTTTTGATTTCATTTTGCAGATGTAGTCTCATTTTTCTGCCCATCTCACTCCATGTGCTGAGAATTGTGTTTCTGTTCATGCACATGCATGCAACTACGAATGACAAATGAGAACCGTCTGCTAGCTGCTAAAAATGCCATGCAACCTCAGAGGCCCGATGCAGAACACATTAATGTCCTCTCTGCTAAAATAGAGTGGCTAATTTCATGCTACACTCTCTGCTTTATGTCATTTTAATCACCATTGATGTTTTAGTTTTCTCCGGGATCATTTAGAGACTGTCTATTTCTCCCATAGTGCCACATTATTAGCGGTTAGCTTCAATCCCAAACCCGTCCAGCAGTTCGGATTTCTATTTATAAGCTAACTGCTAATGGCAAAAACACTTGCTAACCTAATTTTATGAACACTTTTAATGGGCCAGAAGAAAGTTAAATCAGGAAAAAGCCACTAAAGACAGGGCTTTGAAATGAAAGCTGAGCTATTCTGCAATAGGCTTTTGGCCGAGGACTTTTCTCTGTGCCGCTTCCATAAGCTAAATGCCAGTGGGAATTTGGATGGATCGCGGCCCAGAATCAACCGTTAGGGCCCGGTTTCGTCGGAGGTGTGTATTTGAGCAAATGGCTTCGATTTGGAGAGTTGCTGAATTCAGCATTTTTTTTTTTTCAAATGAGTTGAACTGTTCTAGTAAGTTTCTGCATCGCTTAGTGAATCAGTTCGTTCGCTTGGTGCATGTAGGTTCATAAAACAATTCAGAGATTCACAGTCATGCATTTGATTTTTTTTGTTGTTTGACTCAAATTTTGAACTTTTTTTAGTATGTTTCTACTGCGCTTAGTAAATCGGTTTGTTCAGATGGTGCATCTACTCTAAATGAAGTGACTCAAATGATTCACAGATGAATTCATGCTTTTTCTTGTTAATTGTCACCATGTTTTCAACTCATATTTTTGATAAGGTCATTTCAATCATGACAACTCTCGGAAAAGTTTAGCATGGTGATGGATATGACAATGTTGATGTATTTGGTCTTGGCGGAATAGATCTGCTACACTGCTGTTGAATTGCTGGTGCAGTTGGTTATTGCTGTAGTTGTAGATTATTGCTGCTGCAAGCAAGTACAGGAACTAGTGAGTTTCTACGTTACTCAGTGAATTGGTTCGTTCAGTTGGTGCATGTAGGTTCATAAAATGAATCAGAGATTCATTTGAGTCATGCATTTTATTTTTTTATTTTTTATTTTTTTTTTCGGTAGATAAATCTTGTTGTTTGACTGTAATTTTGAACTTTTTAAGTAAATTTCTACTTCGCTTAAATCGGTTTGTTCAGATGGTGCATCTACTGTAAATGAAGTGACTCAAAAACGATTCACAGATTAATTAATGCGTGTTCCATTTTTATTGTTAATTGTCACCAAGTTTTTGACTCATATTTTTGATAAGGTCATTTATTCGTTGTTTTATCTGTAATTCAGTACTTTTTAAAATGAATTGAACTTTTCTAGCAAGTTTCTACATTGCTCAGTGAATTCGGTTGATAGATTCATAAAACGATTCACAGACTCATTTGAGTCATGCATTTGACTTTTTTTTTGTAGATTAATCTTGTTGTTCAACTCAGATATATATTTTTGATAGGGTGCTTTATTTGTTATATTATCAGTATTTTCAGCACTTTCAAATTAATTGAACTTTTCTAATATATTTCTGAATCGCTTGAATATGAATCAGTTCGTTCAGACACTGCATGTAAATAAACTGATACAGGAATCCAAGTCATACATTTAAAAAAAAAAATTGTAGATAAATCTGATTGTTTTTCGCTGCTTTTAACTCAAAAATATTTTAACAGGGTGATTCATTATTATTATACTATTCACTTTTATATGTAAATTCCTCACTTTTTCAAATTAATTTAACTTTTCTAGTGAGATTCATTAAGCAGTTTCGCATAGTGAATCGGTTCATTCAGACAGTGCATGTGAATGAACCGATTCCAAAAAGGATTCACAGATCATGCACTTTACGTTTTTGTTTTTGTTGATAAATCTGGTTATTTGTCACTTTTCGAATCAAATATATATTTTTGATAGAGTGATTCATTAGTTGTATTATGTATAAATGAATTCAGCACTTTCAAATGAATTGAACTTTTCTAAGCTTCTACATCGCTTTGTGAGTCGGTTCATTGAGTCGTGAACCGATTCAGTAAATGATCTACAGATTATTTTGAGTCATGCATTTTGTAGATCAATCTTGTTGTTTGTCACTGTTTTTGAATCAAATATGTTTTTATATGGTGATTCATCAGTTGTCACGTGTAAATGAATTCACTTTTCTAGTCATTTTTTACATTGCTTAAAGAATCGGTTCGTTTAGATGGTGCATGTAAATGAACCAATTCAAGTCTTGCATTTTACTTATTTTTTGTAGATAAATCTTGTGGTGTCAGTATGTTTTTAACTCCTGTATAGTTTTGATAGGATAATTCATTAGTTCTATTATGTGAGAATGAATCCAGCACTTTCAAATGAATTGAACTCTTCTAGTGAGCTTCAACATCGCTTAGTGAATCAGTTTCTTGTAACAGTGAATCGTTTGTTCAGTCGGTGCATCTAATATATTGATTCAAATATTTTTGACAGGGTGATTCATTAGTTGTTTTACATGTAAATGAATTTGGCACTTTTGCAAATCAGTTGAACTTTTATAGTAAGTTTCTACATCGCTAGTGAATCAGTTTGTTCAGAAGGTGCATGTGAATGCCAGTTCAAATAATACCATTCACTGATTCATTCAAATCATGCATTTAACAAATTGATTCAAATATTTTTGATAGGATAATTCTTTAGTTATATTATGTGTAAATGTGAATATTTTCCCCAGCACTGATATCAATGCACTTTAAGGGCCTCCAGTGTGTTGAAAGGACTGTAAGATGGCGATCTGGAAGCGTTGAAGGCTGCAGATTTGCAGAAGCCATTATAACTCGCTGCGTATGAGAGAAAAGACATTTTGATGAAACCCTGCAGTTTAGATTTCCATCATAGGAGGGCTATTGGGCATCAGATATTACGTTTCACATATGGAATCAATTTATAGCGAACAGCACGCCGTAAATTAGGATCACATTTATGGGCTTTCGATCCGAGAATGAAAATAAACTAGGAATTAGATGGGTTTCATTAATCGAGGGATTAAATGAAACGTACATGCATTAAAACGAGGGCTTTAATGTATAATCAGTAAAGTGGATTGTTATGTAGGTTTCGAATGGCATGCAGTCAGCCCTTTTCTGACGTGATGCATGACAAAGTCAACACTTCTCGACTGAAACTCAGTTCCCTGCCGTGATATTTCACTCAGGTCTAGTCGTGGCGATGACATCCCGCTTTACCGTCGCGTCTTGGCCCCGGCGAGTGTTTTTGTTGCCGGTCTGAAGGTTTGGTGGCAGGGTTTAGTGTGAATTATGAGCTGCGCTGAGTGAGAGCGCTGAGATCTCGACAGGTCAGCCCTTCATTTGCACGTTTATGCCATTAACGTGGATTTCTGCTCTGAACGATGGATGGTTTTTGCTCTGGACTCTGAAAGCAGTGACGTACGACGGATTGATGGCTTTTTTGGCACGTCTGATTTGATTTTTATAGCAGTTCGGCAACTGTAATATTATGAAATCTTGCCTTTAAAAGTCATTTGACTCGTTTCTCTTAAAGAAATCAAATATATAGCAGGGAACACATGTAAAATATGTGCATATAATACATATTTAAAGCAGATATTTACACTCATAGATGGATAGATGCAGATGTGACTGTTTATAATGTAGCTTGTAGCTTTTTATGTTTGGTTAATAAATCATGAATATGAAAAAGTAAAATAGATGCAAAATAATAAAAACCCCAAATAATTATGGAATCTTGCATTTAAAGGTAATTTAATTAGTTTCTCTTATATGGAAGGTAATGCATGCAAAATATGTACATATAATTTTATACACACTTTCGTCATGGACACTATCCAAAAAAGATTAAAAATATTTATAATTTATGTTTGCATTTTAGTGATAAACAAATGTCATATTTTTGCATATATGCATTGTGTACTGTATAACAAAAATGTTGCAAACTACTTTAAAACATGGCCTACATGCATATTAAATTCTAATACTTTTTTACATAGACCATATTTGTACCATAAATGTACAGTGTAGTTCATTGCATTCTTATGTTTGGTTAATATGATGTAAATATTAAAAAATGAAAATAGATACAGAAAAAAAATAAAATAAAATAAATATATATATATACACACACACACACACATACAAAATGTTAATGAAAAATTACAATAATAAATAAATATGTATGTTTTCACTGATTAAAAAAAAAGTCAGATTTGTGCATATTACAATATTAATGGTAATATTGTCACAAAATTTCAGAAATGTCACAAACTACTTTAAAAGATGGCCTACGTACAAATTCTAATACTTGTTTGTGACAAAATAAGCATATTTGTTACATAAATATCTTTGGAAATATATGCTGCACAAATTGTTCCACATCATTGAAAAGTACATATGTTAATGAATACTATGTATTTTATCCATGTATTTTACATGACTTCTCTGCTGTGTATCATGTATCTGTATGTTTCTTGGATCAGCTCAGATTTACTGATGGTTGACCTCTGACCCCTGAGCTGTTAGTGCCGCTCATGTGGGTTAAAAGGGTCACTGTGTGTGTGAGGGGTTTCTGTCCTGCCTACAGCTGCTGTGTGTCTTGTGTTACAGACACTATGCATGTGAATGAAAGGCTGTGTGTATTTACTGTGCTCTTATTTACCTCCTGACCCAGACAGCACCTGTCTGCCGTCCCGGGGAAGGACGCAGCCGTGGACTCGGCGACCCGCGTGCCCGTGTGTTTTAATGAAGAGCGAGCGAGCGTTTGGTTCGTTGGCCTTTTGGATGCTTCCCTGGACACGAATCAAGGTCAGTCCTGGCATCCATAAACACTAATGGCAGCTTTGCTTTGATATCGATCCATCGACGACAGTGTTTAATGTCTGTCTGGAGAACCGCTGGTTAAAGTTTAATCCCATATCGCTTCATTATTTTGACGCAGATGTTCAGATCTTGGATTGCTTCCTTGTGCTTTCGGCTTCTATTTATTTATGTCTTGTGGGTATTTCACATTTTACCAGAGATGAGCTTCACATAGTTTATGTAAAATGACTTTAAACTCAGTATTTTAATTAGCTAAGAGGTTAAACATAATGAAAAACATAAATAAAGAAAGAAACATTACCACTATCAATTACATGTAGTGTATTTTAGCATTCATTTTTGTAAAATAAAAATCAAAAATTAGATTTCTTTAATATTAATAAAACATATTTTATTAATATTTCAATATTAAATTACATTACATTTTTAAATAAAAAATACATTGTAACATTTTAAAATTTCAGATATGATCATTTTAATATTTAATATTACATTACATCATATAAAAAAAATTCTCCTAGACAGCAGTGACCAATTACGTCTAAAGTAGTGTATTTTAGCCTAAAATCATAATAAATAAATAAATAATATAAAATAAAATAAAATAAAATAAAACAATAAAAAAGACATCTTTATTTAATAAAGATATATGTTAAATAAATATTAAATAAATGATAGTGTTTAATGTAAAAAATAATGTTAATATATAATACTATATTAAATATTATGTTTTTTCTTATTCTTGAAAGTATTGAGATTAATTTAAGATGTTTGAGTTGTGCTGCTCGGTTGTTATGTTTGTGTCTGTTTTAAGCAACATTGACCAGTTAATAAAGTATTATCTAAATTGTAATTAAGAATTAACTTTAGAATGATTAAAATTTAATTATATCTATATATAATATTACAAAAAAATTAAATGCATTATATTTAATATTTAACACATTATGATTTTAATATATAATATATTAAATAATGATTTCTTTTAATCTAGTTGGGAAGATGAGATAATTCTTCATCTGGAAAAAGTCTAATAAAAATCGAATAATTATCAAATACGTGTTAGGATGAATATTTTATTTATTTATTTATTCTGTTATTATATTATATTACAATATATTATATTATGTTATATATTTCTTACAATTTTCAGAGCAAATTTTGTTCTTAGGTGTCTCAGATTTTCTGAACATTTTGACCTTTTCTGTACAGTGCCTTGCGAAAGTATTCATACCCCTTCGTTTTTTTTTTTTTTTTTTATGTTGCTGCCTTATGTTAAACTCCTTTAAATTACTTTTTTCCCACATCAATCTACACTTCGTACACCATATTGACAAAGCAAAAACAGAATTGTCACAACTTCATAAATGTATTAAAAAATAAAAAACTGAAATAAGTATATTGCATAAGTATCCATACCTTTAACTAAATATATAGCTGAAGCATCTTTACAGCCTCAAGCCTTTTTTGTTTGATGCCACAAGCTTTGCTCATCAGTATTTGGCAATTATCTGTCATTCTTCTCCTCACCCGTTCACCTCTCAAGCTCTGTCAGGTTGGATGAGGGCAGATGCACATTTTCAGGTTTCTCCAGAAATATTTGATTGGGTTCAAGCTCAGGCTGTGGCTGGGCCACTCAAGGACATTCACAGAGGTGTCTATAAGCCACTCTTGCTGTGTGCTTAGGGTCATTGTCCTGTTGGAAGGTGAGCCTTCTGCCCAGTCTGAGGTTCTGAATGCTCTGGACTGGGTTTTCATTAAGGCTATCTCAATATTTTGGTGCATTGAGCTTTTCTTCTACTCTGATGAGTCCCTCAGTCCCTGCCGCTGAAAAACTCTCCACAGCATGAGGCTGCTACCACCACACTTTACTTTTGGGATGGTACTCTACAGGTGAAGAGCAGAGCTGGTTTCCTTCAAACATGATGCTTGAAATTGAGGTTCATCAGACCAGATAATTTTGTTTCTCACAGTCTGAGGGTCCTTTAGGTGCTTTTTTGCAAATTCTAAGAGTGTTTTCATGTGTCTACACTGAAGAGAGGATTGAGTTTGGCCACACCGGCATAAAGCCCAGATCAGTGGAGTGTTGCAGTGATGTTTGTCCTTCTGTAGGGTTCTCCAATCTGCATGTATGATCATGGAGCTCAACTAGAGTGACCATCAGGTTCTTGGTCACCACACTAACCAAAGCACTTCTCCATCAGTTGGTCAGTTTGGCCAGGAGGTCAGCTCTGGGAAGAGTTCTGGTTGTTTCACACTTCTTCCATTAAGGGTAACAGAGACTACATGCTTCTGTGAACCTTCAGTGAAGCAGAATTTTTTTTTTTTTCTCAACTCTTCTCAAGATGTGTGGCTTGACACAACTCTGTTTCTGAGCTCTACAGGCAGTTCTTTGGACCTCAGGGCTTGGTTTTTTCTCTGATATGCATTATCAGCTGTTAGACCTTTTATTAAGACGTGTGTGCCTTTCTAAATCATACCCATTCAATTTAATTTGCCACAGATTAACTCCACTCAAAGTGTAGTAACATCTACAAGCAATATGAATGCTCCTGAGCTAAATTCCAGCTGTCCCAGATAAGGGTATGAATACTTACGCAATGGAATCATTTAAGTTTTTTATTTTTAATAAATTTGCGAAGATGTTAAAAACCTGTTTTTTGCTTTACCATTATGGTGTATGGAGTGTAGATTGATGTGGAAAAATAGTCATTTAAAAGCAGTTTAACATAAGGCAGCAACATAAAACGTGAAAAAAAAAAATGAAGGGGTATGAATACTTTCGCAAGGCACTGTATATCTGGTTTTAAGCAAAATGTCTTTTAACATTTTTTTAACATTCCCAAAGGTTCCCATTGGCAACTCTAGTATTAATAAAGCAGCATTTTAATAACCATTCAGAACACCCTAGCAACCATATAGCAACACCCTAGCAACCGTCCACAGCACTCCAGCAGTGCGGCAGTGAGTTTTCTTCAGGCAAACGCTCGGATTTCTTTCAGAAAATGTATAAATCTAGTTCTATTTTTATATTTTATAGTTTTTCCAGAAAAGAGCAGATAGTCTTGAAGTAAATCTTGTCTGTTATAGTTTTGGAGACAAACATATTTTTCTGAAGGCATGAGCAGCACTGATTTACTGACAGCAAGAGATCAGATGCGTTTCCAGTTGATCCATCAGGTGGCGCTACTGTCTCTTTAACAGAAGACCTGCTGCTGCCAATCACTCGCATACAAAGTCTGACTCCAGTTTATTTATTTCCATCATATTTTCAAATTAGTTTCAATGGCAAAATTGTAATATAATGGTAAATTTGTAATGGCAAATTGTTTGATATCCGTGTTAATATTTCTGTATGAGTTTGTAGATGTAATATTTAGGGTTGGACAATATAAATTAATCTCAATATTTTTCACTTGATTAATATTTAATTTAAAAATGATTCTATATTAACAGTTCTTTTTCAATGAACCACTGTTGCCAAGCAGATTCAAACGAGTTAATGCAGTAAAAATCTAGTCAAATCATTGATATTTTTTCATAATAAAATTATATTATTTTAATATATAAGCATTATTTTATTATATTAAAGTGTGTATATAATTTTTTGTGATGATGAATTTAAATTGAAATCAGCTGCTATTAAAACAAAAACAAAAAAATTACAAACAAAAATTAAAACAAGGAAACTATATAGTGAAACTTGTAAAAAAAATTAAATAAATAAATAAATAAAGGTATTTATAGAATTAATAATGAAACAGACAGCATTAAAATCAGGTTAATATGAAAGTATTTTCTTTTATAATGCCAGAAAAATCATTATAAATATGTGTTTGAAATATTTTATTATTATTATTATTATTATTATTATTATTATTATTATTATTATTATTATTATTATCTAAAATTATTTAAAAAGTTTTGTTAAATTAACTAATTAATAAGTAAGAAAAAGGAAAGAAAAGGAAGAAAAATAAAAACTTATGGTAAGGAAATACAAATGTTGCCTTGGCAAATGAAAAAGTTTATAAGCTGAAGCTATAATTATTAACTGTAATTAAATAATAAACTAAAATAAAACAAATTAAACCTAAATAGTAATATTTAAAAAGAACAAAATCTAATATGTAGCAAAATTTCTAAAAATTAAACAAATTAAAATGAAAACATACATATACATCATATACATACATACATACATACATACATACAGTGTAATGTGAGTAAGTGAATCTCTCATAGCTGTGTGTCGTTCCTCCAGGCTGTTGGGCTGGTTTGGTCTTTTCTTAGTGTTATCAGAGTTGCAGGTGTGGCACAGATGCAGAACGGACAGAAAACAACGAGCTGGACAACACTAGGTCTCCAGAGACTAGAGAAATATAAAGCAGGTGGATTAGAGAACAGGTCCAAACGTCTTTAACAGATGGACGCTGGAGCTGCTTTAAAAGAGATGCTTAAAGGAATAGTTCACACCAAAAATGACTTACTGTCCCCGTATGCTGGGATTTGTTTCCGTGGATCAGGGAATAGCAACTTCAGTTTGAGTCTCGTCCTCAAATAAAGTGATCGTATTGTAGTCTTTAAAGTTTTTTAATCCTTATAAAAGCGTTAAAAGCTGTTTATAATATAGGTCATACAGGTTTTTGACGGACATGAGGGTGAATAAATAACTTTTGTGGGTGAACTGTTCCTTTAAGAATCCACTTAAAACTCTCCAAATGTGTCAGATGTGATGTCACGGTGCATTTTTAAGCGATTAAACGACTGAAATATCAGCGATCTGTATGTTTAGTTTACTGTGTTTGGCGTTAGAGCAAAACAAACGCGTCGTATGTCGAGCCGAGTGGCTCAGATTGTCCAAACAGAAGGAGAAACGGTTGTTTAGAAAGACAAACAGAAGGCAGAGGAGGAAAAGAGACAGGGAGAGAGAGGTGCGTTAGGGGTCGCAACAGTTAACTCTCTGAGCTGGACACAGCTGGGCTTTCGCCAGGCATTCTGGGACTTTTGGCTGTCTGACAAACTGCCTGCGAAGTGACCTGAAATACTTGGTTACGCTGGACGACGGTCAGCTAACTCCAGCAGACAATGAGACGCACTTCAGGTCCGTTTTTAATCCGTTCAACTGAAAGAGTTTAATGAAAGCTCAAATCTATGTGTTTAATCCGAGGTGATGTCTATATAACTATATTTCCACTGTGTTTATCAACCTGCATACATATACAAATAAATGGTATTTTATTTATTATGCAGGAATAAACACATTTTCAAAGCGCAGTTTATTTCCATAATGTGATGTATTTACCATATTCAGCAAGCTGTAGGATTCTTAAAGGAATAATTCATCCAAAAATGTGAATTCTCTGAAATGTGCTCACCCTCAGGCCATCCAAGATGTGGATGAGTTTGTTTCTTCATCAGATTTGGAGAAATGTAGCATTACATCACTTGCTCACCAATGGATGTGAATGGGTGCCGTCAGTATGAGAGTCCAAACAGCTGATAAAAACATCACAATAATGCGCACCACACCAGTCCATCAATTAACATTTGTTTAGAGCTATTTTGGACTGTTTTGGCTTGTAAACGGTGGTTGATTTGTACAGATTTCTCTCCTGATTCAGATGACTTTTTCACTGGAGGAAGCATTATTATAGATTATGGACTCATATTTTTGCTGAAAGCAGTGGTTTGAAGTTAGAAACATCTTAAGGATGAATTTGTTTCTTATAAGCTTTTCACTTCACAAGATGTTAATTGCTGGACTGGAGTGGTGTGGATTATTGTGATGTTTTTTTTCAGCTGTTTGGACTCTTATTCTGACGGCACCCATTCACATCCATTGGTGAGCAAGTGATGTAATGCTACATTTCTCCAAATCTGATGAAGAAACAAACTCATCTACATCTTGGATGGCCTGAGGGTAAGTCAATGTTCAGCAATTTTTATTTTGGGGTGAACTATACCTTTAAGGAATTGATGTGATGGTGTAAAGTAGACATTTTCAAAAAATTAAAAGTATGTATGTTTTTTTTTTATGATCGTTGAGCCAATCGTACAGTCTTACCATTGTGTTTGTGTTGCTCTGGGACAGTTTTGTCTCTGTGATTACAGTGCCGTCTCATTTGAATAGCGTTTAGGGTTTGTGCGAGTGAGTTTGGGTGATTTGCATTCACTGCAGCCGCTAGAGTTTACAGGTCAACCTGAAGGAAAAAAAAAAAAAAAAGTCTTTCTCATTTGTCTCTTTTTTATTATTCTGTGCATTTTTAGACACAAAATATCTGAATGCCATTGCATTATATAATAAAATATCAAAGTATTATCAAAATATCAAGTATTCTAAAGAAAAATGCTTAAACAGATTTCAGTCATTTTTGACAGACAGAAGTTTCTGAAATGTTAAAACAACGCACATGAATTTTGCTGTTTCACCCTTTGTTTTGTTTCCCCAGATGCATTTAGATGCAAAAACAGTCATTGCATTACATATTTCCTTATTTTAAATCATTCATTATAAGGATGCACAAGAACACTTGTAAAGCAAATCATTTGACATTAAAAGCTTGTCTGGTGTAGTATTTATTTATTTATTTTTTCTTGTTTTCCATACAAATATCTAAACATTCTTAAAGCGAGAAACATTTACTTGAGATGCTAAAGAGGATAAGAGATAATAAGAAAACAAGACAAATATCTGTCAGTAAGTGAAAAAAATATAAATTTGTATTTTCTTTGAATTAAGTTTTCATTTTTCTTGCCCTATTGGCAGATATTGTTTTCTTCTTTTAAGCATGAAATCACTTAATTTTATTTATTTTGTATTTTTTTTTTTTTTGTTTGTTTGTTTTTCAGTAATATATTTAGTAGTTGTGCTTCTAAAGTAAATACAAATTTCAATTTAAGAATATTTAGATTTTTGTCCTGGAAAATGACAAAAATTCTAAATAAGAAAAATATTCTAGATCTAGTGTAGAAATTGAACACAGTCATTATTATGTGTGTGTTTGTTTGTGATTAGTTAAACATGTTGATAATTAATGTAATTCTCTGGTTACTTTGCTTTGCTAAAAATCACCAAAACACCAGCTGATTGAGATATTGAGACTTTTTTGACAGAAATGATTAGGAATCTGTTTGATAGTTTGATATTTTGCGTCTATGTCGTGACATTGAGATATTTTGCAGTGTCCGCATGTGTTTGGGAGTCACTGTAGATGTTGCTGTGTCTCCAGCGTCGTGCCGGTTGGGTGTAAGATGGCGGACGAGGGTTTGTGCCAACTTCTTTCTCCCTGTGGCACAAGACAAATCAACCCTCAGACAGTCATGCATCGCCGGGGCTCCCATGTGTTTAATGAGCTGTGTGTGTGTGTGTGTGTGTGTGTGTGTGTGTGCTGACATATGTGTGCGGGTGAGAATGCATCAGTGCAGCTTATTCTTAAATTAAGGTGTTGTTCATTTAAGGCCCACAGGTCCAAAAATTACCTTGAAATTGACATGAAACAGCATTTGCAAACCATTTTAATTCGATAATGCAAGTGTTTCAATATGAATGTTTAAAAAAAAAAAAAAAAAAGATAAAGCTGAAAAAGAAAGATTACAAATTATTTACAATAATTATTCACGTTTATTCAGACCAAGAATGATAACTATACTAATAACTATATTAGCATCCAAACCAAATTGCAATTACGTTTTGTTTATTAGGCGTGCTGCTGTTTTGTCGTCTGTCACTTTAAATGTTCTTTAAAGCAGGATGGATTCTGGCTGTCAATGATTTTATGATGTGAATAGTTGTATTGCACTTATCATTAACTAAAACTGTTAAAAACGAAATAAAATCTGAAATAAAACAAAATATGAAGTTCAAACTAACAGATTCCTCTTTGTTTCTGTCAAAAAAAAAGTCTCAATATCTCAATCAGCGGATTTTTAGTGGATGTTTGAAGCAAAAGTAACCACAGGTATAGAGAATTACATTAATTATCAACATGTTTAACTAATCACAAAAACACACAATAATGATGTTCATTTTCAACACTAGATCTAAAATAATTTTCTTGTTTTGTATTTTTGTCTTGTTTTCCAGTACAAATGTCTAAATATTCTTGAAAGCTTGCTACTGAAATTAGCTGAAATAAATTGAAGTTGAAGCATAAAAATACTGGAAATAAAAACTAAAACTGGGATAAGAATAAATTAAACCTAATAAAAATTAAAAAACCAAAACCTAATGAAAACAAACAAAAAACACACCCTAAAAAATGTAATTAAAATTAAAATGGATTAAAAGCAATACCTCAAAGTCTAGAAAAAAAAGAGTGTGATGACTTATATATTCTTACATAATGGTTAAAAACTGGGGGGGGGGGGGGGGGGGGACTAATAAAAATGACAAAAGGATTTACTAAAAATTTAACTACAATTAAAACAAAATCTGAAAATATACAATTAAAAAAGCAAATAAAAAAAAAACTTAATACATCAAAATCTAGAAAAAAAGTAAAATGATTTAAGTTTATATTATGGCTAAAACAAACATTAATAACAGTGACGAATGTGGAATTTTATTTTATTTTAATTAGGGCTTCAAGACCAAGAGCACTTATTATAATGCTAATAATTTTGCATATTGTTGCTTCTAAAAATATATTGGTAATATTAATACAATTTTATTGTTCCATTTGTGTGCTAAACAGTTTTGGTTGCCATTTATGTACTTGGGTCCTGATGCAAAACCAGTTGAGAACCACCTTTTAGACGGACTTAGAGGCCAGCAAACTTTCTTTAATGAACATTTAAATCATTTTGTCGCAAACCAGGTTGTGTTTTCTGTGCACATACCAATTTCACACCAATCACGAGCTTTCAGAGCATCTAAATCTAACTCTCTCTTTCTTTCTCTCTCCCT
This sequence comes from Spinibarbus caldwelli, assembly GCA_039654775.1. Lineage (NCBI taxonomy): Eukaryota > Metazoa > Chordata > Actinopteri > Cypriniformes > Cyprinidae > Spinibarbus > Spinibarbus caldwelli. The sequence continues at coordinate 3,767,239 of CM077264.1, forward strand.
CCTCCTCCTCCTGCTGCTCTCTCCATCCGAGCTTGGGGTCGGTGCACAAAAGCAGCAGTTCTATCTGCATACGCTCTTCATAAAAGAGGCTTTTGTCATGGGCTTGGCACACGTGATCTTCCCGAGTCCACCCAGCCCCCCTCAGACCCGAGAGAGAGAGACAGTCCCACGGACAGACAGACAGCTCTACCTTTAGAAAATGAAAAAGTTGGGGGTGGGGATTATTAGGCCAAAGCCCCCCGTTAACTCCGGCTCTGTCAGTCTTTAGGTGAGAGGCCACACTCAGACGGGTGGATTGTAGAGTTCATCACGTTCACAAGTAAAAGTCAGCCGACCTCTGCTTGAGCTGAATGCGTCGAGTGGTCTTAGATCGGGATTTAGATGTCAAAGAATGTGCGTTATTATTATAAACTGAAAAAGGCTTTGCACTGAAAATTGCAGGCTTGTTGAGTGCAAACACAATATAGAGATACAAAATAAAGTTTTTTTTTAAGACCGTCAATTATTTCTAAAATTACTTTATTAGAAAGTACTTTTGTTCTTTTAAATTTTAATAATAACATTTATTTAAAATGATTATTTAGAAAATAACCTAAATTACAGCACGTTCTCTTAAGAAGTATTATTACAGTAAATATACAAGTAAATCATTTATTTTGTTTTTAAAAGCAATGCTAGACTGCATTTTAGTTTAGTAAATTTAGTTTTTAAGGCCTAATTTTGTATTTTAGAATGTAATATGTATGGAGGGTTTGGACAAATATGGAGATAAAACTTTTTTTTTTTTTTTTTTTTAACTATAAGGGTAATTCTTTCTAAAAATGGCTTTATTTGAAAATACTTAATGATATCTGAGTACAGCATGTTTGTGGTTGTTGTGGCTTTTAAATAAAAAATAAATAAATAAATGATTATTTAGAAGCATTATAGTTATTTCTAGTAAATTATACAAGAAATAATTTCCGTAGTTTTTAGAAGCAATGCTATCATTGTAGTTTAGTAAATGCTGTTTTCAAGCCTAGTTTTATATATATTATAATATAAATGGATGGTTTTTATATATATATTTTTAGATAAAGTCAGTTATTTCCAAAATAGCTTTATTTGAAAGTACTTGATATCTAAATGCAGCACGTTTGTGATTGTGACGTGAGCTTTTGTTGTGGCTTTTAAATTCAAATATTTTTTTTTTTTTTAATGATTATTTAAAAAAAATCTTAATTAAAATTATAGCACATTCACATTACAGTAAATATACAAGTAAATAATTTCCATAGTTTTTAGAGGCAATGCTAGACTGTGCAGTTTAGTTTAGTAGATTTTATTTTTAAAGCCTAATTTTATATTTTAGAATGTAATATGGAGGGTTTGGACAAAAATATTATAGAAGTTAATTACAACAATTTATTAAATGTAAAATGTGGTAAAATACTTTTTTAAAGAAAAGCAAAATCTTAAAGTGTATATAAAAAGAGTGTGATAACTGAATTTTCACAATACTTTTTTTATTATTATGGCTAAATACAGTCCAAATTAATGTGTTCACTGGTCAAGTTAAAACTAGCTAAATGAAAAAATGCTAAATATTATTTTGTGATCAGAAACACCCACCATTATTCAGTTTGAATCTGTATATTGTCAGTTTGTCTGCATGACTTTTGCTGTTTGACCCTCACACCTACAGTTACTCGAAATGTATTTGGACACACTTAATATGTCTGAATGTCACTACATTACATATTTGGTATTTTATATCATTTATTGTACAGAAAAATGCACAATTACACTTTTAAAGCAAATCATTTGACAGAAAGTTGTTTTAAATACTAAACCAGTAGTTGTTTGAGGTTAGTTTGTTAATGTGATTCTCCACACCTGTGTGAACTCGAGGAAAACTGACTTTATATATCCACTAAAACTCCCAGAGATTTCTTACATGAAGAAAAGTCAAGCTAGTGAAGAGAAAAGATCCTAGCGTTTTTACATTTTGCCATCTAACGGTAATTTCTAAGCATCCAAATATGTTTGATGTTACTGTATTTACAAGCATGAAGGACTATTGAGTTCATATTGCCAAGATATTGCATTATTTACAATTGTGCATTTATCCAAAGCAACTTATGTGAACATGACTGTGAATTTTCCTAAACATCTGATTGAGTTTTAACCACTGATTGTGAATGACATCAAAATTGCGTGCAGATGGGTCTTTATTGCATGTTAAGTGGCTCAAAACTGTTTACTCAAGAAATCATATAAAATCCAAGTGCTTTTAGATGACTTAAGATGTATTTGACAATTATAGATGATGTAGATGTACAGATTTGAGCTCGGTTGATGTTAATGCATTCATTGTAACGCAAAAACAAAAAAGTCCCAGCTAACAGGGAACGTTCTTATAACTTTGGATAATGTTCTGGCAAGTTATAAACAAACTTTTTTCCAGTAACGTTAATAGAAAGTTTGTTTAAAGTTATCTGGTCATTAATTATGTTCTCAAAACATTTATGGAACATTGTAGTTGGACGTTCAAGTGATGTTTTTTAAATGTTACTTGTTTCAGAACGTTCAGAGAACATTCAAAATTAGCATTCCGAAATTTGCAAAATGATCAAATGAAAAATGAAATGAAAACATTTTTTGGAATGTTTGGAAAATGATAAAAAGGAAAGGTTAACATTTGCATAACCAAGAAAAAATGTTTCTAGAAGATTTAAAATTGTATTGTGGAAAAAAAAGTTCCGTTAAAGTTCATATAACCAAGAAAAAATGTTTTGAGAACATTCATAAATAACATTTTCATAACCTAATGGTAATGTTAGCAAAACGTTCTTCACACTCTGAAGTGTGACCTCAAATAAGTCATGAAACACTGATGTTTGTTGCACGCTTAAAACAATTTTGAAGACTCTGAAATCTGTGGGCAACACGCAAAAGTGTATTGTATTGGCCCTGTTACGTGTTTCTGTGCAATCAGAGGAACATCACCGAAGACAAACATTTTCCTCTCGACGGCTGCCGTTGTGTTACGGATGAGCGAGCGTTGGACTGCTTTTATTTGCTGATGTCTGGTCTGTGAAGAGGGCACCATGGGCGTGTCGGGTTCGACCGGAGGAACTTGATGATGCTCGGTCCAACAGGACATTGCTGACGTGGCACTTAGGCAGGTCCTGGTCCCAATGCAAGAGTATTTAATGCACTTTATAGGTGAATTTGTGCACACATATGCCAGCCTGCTTTGCCGTGCGTTTCATTGTCCCCAGCGTTCGTATCCGCTGAATTTTAACGCCGTAAATTTCTGTGAAATTCCCATAGGTTTCAGTTCGCACCTGGTTTGTTTCAGTGTTTTTCTTTTCTGACCAGTTTCTTTCTCTCTCGCTCTCTCTCTCTTTTAATTTGGTCCGCCGTGTGCCAGGTCACGTCCCGTGCCAGCTTTGGATGAAGAGTGGCCCAAACAGAAGGACACAGCTTCAGTCAGACTCACTTTACAAGGCTGTCAAAGACGCAAGCGCCAGCTGCGAGAGAAGACCTGAAACCAGCACGTGGAGCTGGAGAGATTTCATGCAGGGCTCCATGCACATCTTCACCGGGTGAGTCCCGTTTACATGTCATCATTTTTATTGTTTGATTGATGAGTCTCAATAGCTGTGTTGATGAAACTGCACATGCAGCATGCCTCTTGCAACATGAAGGTGCATTCAAATACATGAACAAAAAATGTAAGCCTTTTGTACGAAAATGCTTTGAACTATCAATTTATGTTTGCATTTAAACAGATAAAAAAAGAAAGCTGAAAAAGATCTGCAGAGAAAATGATTGAATTCTCATTTGAGTAGAGTTTTATATGGGAGATTTTTACCAAACTAAATAACTTCAGCTCATATTTATCAATAAGTGTGCGCATAATATTTTTGTTAGGAAATGGACAGATCATCTGAAAACTTAAAAAGAAAAAAGAAAACTATAGTTTTATAGAAAATGGTTGTATTGTAGTTTCTTGCTTCTCATTTTAGGGAAAATGTAAAATCATAAGAAATGATATTGCGTGTGTTTATGATTTATATTTTGTTGAAGAATTATATGATTGTGAATATCACAGGCAAAGAAAATTTGAGTGTATTTACACTGGTGTGTTTGAATTATATTTTCACACACCTTTATTCATCGCATGAGGAATACGATATTTTTGAATATCTTTTTTTTTTTTAATGGGGTATTATCAGAAAATATTGTGGCATTTGGTTCACTGAATATCAGTGAAGACAGTCTGTGACGAGGCATTTAATCATCTGAGGGTTTTTTTTTAATTAATTTCTAATCTTAATGTTAAAATAATATTTGCCTATTTAGTGTAAATATATTGGCACAGTTTGTGCAGTTGAACACAATTTAAATGCTTAAAATCATAATGTGTTTTAAAATGTCTAGTTACCTGAATGTTTTTATAATCACAGAAAAAAAAAACAGTTATTAAAAATGATTTCTTAAATGACTGAGTTAGTAAAGCTAAATATAAGTGATCTAGTGGGGGGGAAAAAACTAAATGGATAGTTTCTTTGTCTCAGTTTTGTTTCTCTTGTTCTTCTCTCACTCACTCTCTCTCTCTCTCTCTCTCTCTCTCTCTCACACACACATACACACACACACAACTCTCATTTGCACAAAGACACCATATATTTTCCCCTCACAAGGTTTTATTTTAGACATAGGACATGCATATGTATTTATAAATATTTCATATTTTAAGGGCTTTGCACAAAATTTTAATGGGAAAAATTCATTTGTCTTTTATATAATTGCTAGTTCTACTGAAGTTTTACACAAACTTACTACAATATTTTCTCATCTGTAGGTAGAAATGTTGGATTTGAGTAATCATTTATATTACATAATTATATTAACTTAATTTTAAACATTTTCAAATGCTACTCTAGCATTTTTACAATTATTAGAAACCAGTTTTTAATTTTTACAAACATTACTTTTCAAATTCTCTGAAATAAATCTCTTGCTTTCTTTTAAATGTTTCATTTAAGCTGAACGTTTTGGAAATAACATTATGAAGAGGTTTTAAAAGATGTTCAATTTAATTCCAACATTTTATTTAAATATGTAATATCAACTCATATGAAGGTTAAAATTTGCATGCTATTATTGATTTCTGGATTGCTACAGATCAGGTACATGAGCGTGGCGCGTTTGCGAGCGTGAGAACCTGGTTTCGCTTGGATGATGCCAGAGGTCAAGGGTCAGCAGCAGTTAATTAGAGGAGCTGTCTGAGGTCCCAGGGGTCATTCCCAAGGGTCTGACCCACTTGTCGGCAACACTTAATGTGAGCGTAATCTTTACCTTGTCAAAGCAAACAACTGTCGCACCCTCTCAATTAAGCTTGAATGGCCCCTTGAGTAACGCTTTTGACCCAGGGGTCGTGACCTTTTTGTCTGACCCAGCGGGGAGTCAATGGAGCAGTTCTTTAGGCACGTGTGGAGGTCAGAGTTCAGACCACCAAAAACTGCCTTTTTTGTGTGAAGTCGGGAATTTATTTGCGCGCCGCGGCCTGTGACAGATATGTGAAGTTATTTAAATTCAGTCTAAATTGTGTGGATTTTTTTTTGTTGAAGTAGATTAAAATTCAGTGAGGAACATTTGATGAATGATATTTTTATTGTGTGCAACTTGCATGTTTGGACAGCAGCCGTTTAAAGAATGCAACCGCTTTAATTTCACACAGTAGAAACAAACAGTGCTGCTCTTTTGAAGAATAATTACCTTGAAACTCTTAGTATCCATTTTTCCGGACATGAAAGACAATCGCAGTTCTCAGCTCTCAAATCTCCTGCTGTCGGCTGTTTTCTTGTTGGCTTTCATTTGTCCAGCATTTCCTGTTGCGACAAACACTGTGTGTGTGAATCTGGCGAGGAGAGTCACAGCACCTCGTGCTTTCTGGCCTCGCACAGACTACTTACCCATGCTAACGTCAGGCCAGCATCACGATATCAAAGAATACAGTGCTGACTCAAATATCAGTGCAGCAAAATATTTGTGCTGGTTGGCATATTATTCCATATTCAATATCCAGTTAAAGTTTGGTTCATCTGATGAAGGATCCATTGGAGAAACATTCAAATATAGCTTCCCTTGCTTGAGGGGGAGGGAAAAAAAAGTTGCATTGAATTAAAATAAATACAAATGCATTTTAAAAATCTGTTTTAAGGCAACAAATACATTACTTTAATGTTGATTTTAATACAATTGTTTTGCATTTTATTGTTGATGTCAGTGCAATTGTTATCCATTTTCATTTTTTAATGCTGTTATGCATTTTCATTTTTATTTGAATGCAATTGTTATGCATTTTAATGTTGATTTTAATACAATTGTTATGCATTTTATTGTTGATGTCAGTGCAATTGTTATGCATTTTCATTTTTTTAATGCAGTTATGCATTTTCATTTTTATTTGAATACAATTGTTATGCATTTTAATTGTGATTTGAATGCAATTGTTGCATTTGAATGCAATTAATTGCATTCAAATAATTTTTTATTTGAATGCAGTTGCTATGCATTTTTATTTTAATCTTAATGCAATTATTTATTTATTCAAATTAAAATGAATAACAATTGCACAAAATGAAATGAGAAAACACTGAAATATGTTTCATCCATGCATTTTTTTTTCTCTGTAAAGAAGGAAAAAAGGTCTTTGCAGCATTAGTTGCAGTTAAACTCGTTTGAAATATACACACAGTTCAGCAGAAAGAAACAATTTTTTTCCCAATGCAATCTTTATTGTGTTTCTTACAGAAATGGTCTAAAAGGCTTCAGATATAAGACAGTCGACATCTACGAGATGGTGGCAGCCGCCATTTTGTGATGTGCGTGGCCTCAGAGAGGTGAAGTATATTTCCGTGAGTGTTTGCACAGCAACGTATTAATATTAGCATTATGTTTTCAACAATCCTCATGTTCTAGTATCAGTCACTGAATGTGGTATCTGGGTGTGTTTAGCACATAGCATCTTTCACATATTTTCTCGTGCACTCCGCATTGCAATAATTGTGAACGAATGCACAGCTATTGGGATTTATGATGCATCTGAAATATGCTGTTCTGTTTTGTCACTAATGGGAGCCGTGTTTAGACATAAAGGTGGTGTTGAAGTTCAGGTCGTTAATAGTTGGCCTGTAACCTGTAAGCAAACGCTTGTCCTTGTGTGAACCCGACGGCACAACTGCTGCAGCACCACAAACAACAAAAAAACCTAATAAACGGAGAGACGTTCCAGCTAAATAACAAAAGATAAAGCCGCTGCTGTGCTGCTCGCTCAGTCTTTGGGGATGCAATGGGCTATCTGAAGTTCGAAATGAAATATAAGTGCGCACGGTTTTATCTGCGAGGCCGCCGATTGGTCAGAAGCCGTGGCGAGATGTGACGTGGGAGGAAAACGGCGGGGTCCCTACCTAACGCCGTAGATGATGTCCAACAGGCAAGCTTGCTTTTTCACTCCGAACGCGCTAACCTTGCAGTTCTGCCTGGCAGTGTGTTAGTGTGCAAGGACAGACGTGAGCCAGTGGCGAAGGGGACGGGTGCGCCCTCGTGCATCAGCCATGTTAGAGCAGCCCGATCACAGCATTCACACTTTAGACAGAAAGACCCTGGTTAGGAAAGTAGCCCCACCTTCTGAAATGTCACAAGTCTTCTCACAATCCCCAGAGAGACTGCAAAGAGAAGTGTTAAGTCCGCAAGAGCTGGAAAGAGATTTTCGCAGTTCGCAGGCTTTCTCTCTTTCTGCGCTCTCATTAGTTGAGCCGCCGAGGGGGAGAGAGAGAAAGAAAGAAAGAAAGAAAGAGAGAGAGGGAGAGAGAACGAGCGCGTGCGCTGCATTCGGAGGGAAAAAAAGTTTGTACAGCGAGTCCGGCCTCGAGGGGTTTCTGGAGCGAGAGCCAGAGCAAACAGAACCTTTTTTGCTGTGTCGTTTTCCTTTTAATTTATTACAATAGCGCCTGCTGTAGTGTCGGACACTGGGAAGAAATGGAGGGAAACGATATCGCGACACTTCCCTTGCTGTGCGGTGAGGGTGTGTTTGAGGGAACGTCTAATGTTTTTGTCGTTTTCTTTCCCAGCCTCGTTCTGTCACTGCAAGGGAGGGATTTAAGGAACGGGGCAGATGGACGGATGAACGAGGGGTAGAGTGAGAGAGAGAGAGAAAGGGCACGTGAGGAGAGCAGTATCGTGGGGGCAGAGCCTGTCCGTTTTTCCTTTTTTCTTATTGGCTGGAAGGTCAGAGCTGTTCCTTAAATCCAGTGTGGAGACTCTGATTGGTTGGATGTGGGTGTTTCTTTAAGTACAGGCACTTTTATGAACCAGGAGTTGATTTTTATTAACCAACAGACTTGAATTTTTCAGAATGTATGAGAAATGCTTTCATTTAGGTTTGCTTTCAAATATTTGTCCTAACCCTAGTCTTAAACTATGAAAATGCATTGTAAAAGTATGATTGCATTTTTAAAACTATGATGATCTAAACAAAAAGTGACCATTTCAATATTTTTATGTGAAAAATGATTTATAAAATTTTTTGTGCATAAATTACAACCGTCTGTTATCAATTGCGGTGTAATTTCCACTACGACAAACCGTTTAGTCAGTGAAGACCTCGAGATGATATATGACATTTGATGCATTAAGAAGTCGAAGTTAAATTTAGCTAAATATCATTTGTTTGCAGAACATTCCTGTTGTGCATCATTTCCGATTTTTTTTCCAATTATGCAAAGTGTGAAAATATTATTTTATTAGTGTTCAGATGCATAAAATGTTTGTGATTATTTTAGCTTTATTGAAGATGGATATTTTATTCTGCAGATGTTTAAAATGCATGATAAGATGTGGCAAAAATGACAGTGTATGTCCATTACTGGACATGTTTAGTAGACAATTTAAATGAACTAGTAAGATTCTAAAAACATCTGTTTTAGGAAAGTCTATTTTCGAAGTCAAGAGAATTTGCTGGTTAAAGGAATAGTTCGCACAAAAATCAGTTCTGTCATTAATTACTCGCCATGTTGTTTTAGGCAGCTCTTTTCTGTACATCATTCCTATAGTATCATAACGGAAGTCCATGCAAATTGTGCACTATATTCCAAGCCATCAGAAGTCACATTATGCTTTATTTGAGCAAGACGCCGAAGTTTAAGTTATTAGTAAACAAAAATCCTCCTTTTTTCACGTTCATATCCAGAATTCAAAATTAACGTGTTCAGACACACATGTGAACCAGCGCCATTTTGGCATCAAATACTTGGACACGCTGTTTCATTTTTATGGTTACTTGTGGTGTTATTAGTTCTTTTTGGATTATTCAGAGAATCTACTTTGTGTTCGAGAATAAATAAACCTGCAGCATTCAGGGTTTCGAAATGCTAAGGTGAACTTTTAAAGCAAACCTTTAAAGCAACCAAATGAATGTTTGATGGAAAGAAGAACTAAAAATAAATCCACTGTTTATGTTCAGAAACCGTGTGGAATTCAAAGTTTCAAATACTTTTCCTGCAGAAAGTTGCGTTTTTCTGCTGTGTTTCCACTCATTTTTCTTTCTTTCTGGTTGGATTATCTCTGTGTGTGTGTGTGTGTGTATGTGTGTGAGAAAACACACTGAGTCTGCGCGCTGGGGGAGGAGTATCTATGTCACACTCTCTCTCTCCGTCTTTCTCCTCCCGCTCTGTACTTGCAGTTTTTCCACCCTCCCACTTCTCTCTCTCTTTATTTGTCTCTCTCTCGCTCTCGCTCTCTCTCTCTCTCTCTCTCTCTCTCTCTCTCTCTCTCTCTCTCTCAAGTGCAAGGCCATGTGGGACGTCTGATGAGGAGTTTCACCCCTCTACGTCTCCAGTTTCATATCTCTCTTTCCCTCTCCACCGTTCTTTCGCTTTCCGTACGGGTTCCTCGAGCTCCGCTGTCTTTGCAGGGTAGAGACCCGCTGGAGACTAGTTTAGAGAGTGTAAGGGGGGAAAAGGGGAAAGAAAAAACCTTTTCTTTTTTTTTTTTTTTTTACCGCGAGGGCCTCCTGACTAGAGCGCGAAAGAGGCTCCACCACAAGCCTGCCAACACGCTCCCAGTTTTCCAGTATGTTCCTGCGCTTTTACCTGCACCCGATTGCAGAATTTTAGCCAGGTTTGCGACTGCATTCGGTTCGCAAAGTGCCTGTTTTGACATTTTCTTTTTCGATTTCAGTGAGCGGCTGAGTCCACCTTGACCCGCAGCCCACGCCGGCGCAGCGCCAGGCCGAAAACCTGCTGGATTTGCCATTTGGAAGTACTGACCTGCGACTTACCCATTCCCGATCCATTCGGACAGGGGATTCCGGAGTGAAGCTGCTCCGCTCTGGGACAGGTGCCAATTGCTCACAAAAGGCAAGTGAAAATATCAGTGATCTGCACGAGGAAACGTCGGGGGTGAGTGGAAAACGCAAACTCGCATGCGTCTGTGCAACTAACGCAGAAAAAAGTGAAGGATGGTTGCGAGGGGAGGGGGAGACGCAGAAAAAGAGGATCGTGAAAGAGGAGGTGGGGGGCATTTATTCAAGCCTGCTTGATGCTCCTCGGGCCTTCGAGAGCCGATCGCATGTGCCGTGGTAACCGCGAGACCATTTGCATGCGGCAGACACGCTAATTGTGTGTTTGCTAACACGCACCATTCAGCGAGACGCGCTCCGGTCCACAGACGGGGTTCACACACGCCTCCCAGACGCCCCGGAGGCCTCCTATTGTTCCAGAGGCCCAGCCGAGCAGCCGGCAAGCCTAACCAGAGCCCAGCGCAGGCCTGCCGAGAGGGGGAACTGGAATTCGAGACCAGTCGGGATAGCGGAACGGGACAGACTCGCAGCCCCTCTCCGCAGCAAGAAAAAAGAGGCCTGTGGAAAGCGCTGCCTCCGGACGCTGACGTCCTCGCAGATGTGTGTAAGTCACAGCAGCGTGTGTGACTGCATGTGTGCATGCATGCTTTTTTCCTTTTTCGATGCACAGATTGTGTATGCGCTGGTAACGTTTATATCATGCATTTCTGAAACACAGTGTACAGCGATTAAAATGCACTGATTCGGATAAAATGCAAAGACGCCGACAAACTTCTTTTGTGCATTTTCACATTGTTTGCAAATTGAATTTACGAAGTGTCGCTGAATTCAATATTATTCCGAAATACCTGCAAATGCAGTAAACTCTGCTATGTGTCCGAAATAAATTTCAGATTACAATTAAGTATCTTAAGTATGCTTATGCTGATACTTTTCAACCATGTTGATAACTGAGACTTTTGTACGTAGCGGCCTTGTTTTATTAAATATAACATGGTGAAAAAGGTATTTTTCAGTATTTATGTTTGGGTCAAATGTTGTTGTTTTTTCTTACTAAATTATAATCGGTAGCAAGAGGCCTGGCATTACTCTTTGTATTTGGCCTCTATTGAATTACAGTCTTGGCAGCAGAACTAGGCCTTTGATCCACCGTGCTGTGCTAACTGTGATTTTATGTATTGCAATCTTTTTCTTCTTTGAATTTAAATATATTTATTTTAATTGCCATTACAGTGATTTTTTTTTTTTTGTGCTTTTTGATCAAATATATTTGTGGTTCGCTCTATTAAGGTAATATGTTTGCACCATGCATTTAAAAAGCCACACAAATATTATATATTCCTGATGATTATGATTTAACACATTTATGATAAATTGAATAAGTAGCGAAGCTCAGGAGACTTCTTTTAATTTTATTTTTTAAGTTTTTAAGACAATACGGCATTCCTAAATTTTAGATATAATATCATATGTATCGGGGTCTTTCATGAATTACAAATAAATATTGAAACACTTGATTTTATAAATATATTCCCTAAATAATATTACAGTGGATTCGGAAACTTGACCAATATTTATTTACTATTGGTTATTTCCGATTTGTAGAATTTCGGATTGTATTTTTTACAAAGGTTGTTTGTTTTCTGGTAATTCTCAGGCCGTTTTTAGGACAGATAGTTTGATATTCTGTTGTAACGCGTGTGGTGTAGATTTATGCCTTCCAGCGAAATACTCTTGCTATAACTGTCATTGTGGGTGTGGAATTATTCAATTGGATTCCCAGATTGTGGCCTAGTGTGTGTGTGTGTGTGTGTGTGATTTTACCTACAGTTGTCATTGAATTTGCTGACTTTGGCAGTTCTTTGCCAACCACAGTGAAATCCCAGAGCAGGAACAGGGCACTTCATCGAATCTGTAGACTTCTAACATTTAATTGTGAAATGTATGTTACCTCCACATGCATGCACACACACACACACACATACACACTTAGAAGTTGTTCAAAAATACATATTTATCACAGTAAAAATGTAGTACACAGCTTAGAATTGAATTTCAGGATAGTTCTTAATATTTGCATCTTGATTGGTCAAGCACACAGAAGTACTTCAAAAATACATATTATGGTAAAAAATTTAGTACACAGCTTTAAATTGAGTTTTGGGATAGTTCTAAATATTTGTGAACTCGATTGGTCTCTCTCTCTCACACACACACACACACACACGGTCTGCAGTGAGGGGGTCTCATTCCTCAGTAGTTTGGGCCTCAGTGTGTGTGAAGTTCAAGTCCACCATTTTGATTCAGTGTGTGAATCGAGCTCTATCGGTATTTTAAGTCAGTATAGAAAAAATGTATCTATTATATTGACAAAATTAAACCCCAGACAGCAGATTAATTGTTTTATAGTTGCCACTATATTCTAAGACAGTAATGTTCTGTCAAGACTAGTTTATTTACCAAAACACACACACACACACACACACACACACACAAGTCCTGATTTTATTTTGTAATTTAAATCAACTTTTTAAATCTTTTTGCAATTATTTTGTGCACATTTGTTGAAAACTGAAACACTGGCTTATATCAGTGTGTACACACACTTTTACCTTTTGAAGATATCTGAGGTCTTCACTTAGATAAAAGCGATCCATAAATGAAATCCATGTTTTTAGTTTTCTTTTTTTTTTTTTTAAGTGCAAAATGATTCATACAGGTTTTAGAGTTAGTCTTTTAATTATAATTAGCTTTGTGTAAAATCTGTATATTTTTAATATGTGTGTGTGTTTTGCATTGTCATCAGCATATGTGTGTGTGTGTACTCGCCTTATTTTTAAAAAAAAATAATCTTAATTTTTTAACATTTTAAATATATTTCAAACTAAACTAGCAAACACACAATAAAAAGAATCGCAGATATTATAGCACGTATAACATTTTGTGAGACTTTTAGTGTGTGATTGTGAATGGTTGTCTATTAGCGTGTGTATTGTCTAACCTACTGTAAACAGTTTAGTCCCAAAATAACCGTGCAGAATATTTAGTTTGTCACGGCTTTTATGATGCACTGCAGGACATTTATTGTACTGCATTTTAATTTTGGTTTAATCCATTTAAGTATTTTTAATCCTATTAAATTTGTAGTAATTGTCTTTGTTTCTGATGTTTTGCATGTAATGTGTTTGAGACATTGCCAGTGCAATACAAACACACGCAACATTCATTCTGTACATTTTTAAATATACTGCACACGTTCGTGAGATATAACGAATTATATTTCATCATAATTCGTTTCTCTTCTCCAAAGTCCGAACTTTCATTGAGTTCACCACAATGTTACGATAATTTGTGTTTGCTGACAGATTTATTGGGTCATTTACTGCTAGATAATCCTTTGTAAAGTTTCTTGCACGATTGTTAGTGGCAAAACGGATTTACACATCTTTTCGTGTTTTTGCAATTTGCACCAAATGTTTTACAGAAAAGTGAGACACAAAAAAGTAAAAGGAAGGAAGAGTGTGTGTTCGTGTGCATGTATAGTCATGAAGAGTCACTTATATAATTAAAATACAATTACAGTCCCACAATTTACATGTTTGTCATACTCATGTGAAAAACTGTAAATAGATATCTGTAGATAGTTTTTATTTATTTATTTTTTAAATCCATGAGTTTAAAAAAATGTCGGCTTTAACGGTCGCAAAATATTACATGTTGTATTTAAATTTATATTTTAAAATTCATTATCTAAAATATGTTCTCTTTAAAAAAAAAACAGTATACTTATGTTCATAATAAAGCATGTCAAAGAAAATGCATAAAATACAAATCTTCACACCACAACATATTTTAAATTTTGAACTCTATAAGCTTGTTTTTTTGGGTTTTTTTTTTTTTTTTTTTTTTTGGAAATTCGCAGTCATTCTTGTTGAATTATTATAAATGCGTCCATACTGGATTCATTAGATAATACTAATTTCTGTTTTTACTTTTTTTTTTTTTTTTTAGGTTTCAACACCTTGTATTTTTATATTTGTACTAGCTCATTTTTAGTTGGTAATTGCAGATTATGTGCTTTGAGAAATGCATTAAAAAATTGTTGGCAGTTTTCCAACTAATGTCGTCTTTTTTTGCACAATTGCTTAATATAAAATTTGCAGAACATCTTTTTGAATTATATATTCACATTTAATCTCCTTATTCACACTGATTAAAGCATGTTCAGTATTTCATAATCAGCTGATTTAATAATCACTAATTACTTCACCCTTTGTTGATCTTTGATAAATAATTCACTAAATAAACCTCTGTCACAGTCATCAATTAAGCGTATTGATGATTTACTTCATTAAACAAATAGCGAAATGTTTATGAACAGCATGGTTTAATTATTTAAATTTTAAAAAAAATGTTCTTTCAGAATCACATGTATAGAGTGAAATACCATAAATACAGCAGTAACTGTGTTTACATATATAAGTATTACAACTCTGTACTTTTAAGCAAACAAATTGCACATTTTACAAAATGTTAATTATAATAATATATTTTATGTGTTTTTCTTTAGGCAAAAGTTAAGTTTGAAATGGACTAACCAAGATGCAGCCCTGCACAGGTCAGTACGGATATTATTATCTTTTATAACTACTTAAATAACGTGAAAAAAACCCTTTAATTTAGAAAATGAATGCCTGTGCATTTAACAATCTCATGCGGTGGCTTTATATTTATTGATTAGATGGTCTGTATTCTAAACTGTGAGATGAAGTTCAAGTTCAACAGAAGGTGTTACACCGAAATGCATTGATTGTTTTTTCACTATTTATTTTGTTTAATGAATCAAAAATATTTTTTTAGCAAAGAGTAATTTCACTACTGTTTTTGAACGGTATAATGAATATAATGCACATTTGTACGTTTTACCCTGGTGAGAAACACATTTCCATTCTTATGCACCTGATAGTGTCGCCCTCTAGAGTCCAAACCCAACACTGCTGGTGCAGGGCCAAATTTAACAATCCCATAATCACAAAGCAGATGTCAAAATTCATTTGTAAAATGTCCAGTGCAGTTACCACCATAGAGCTAAATTATTTCACTTTAATAGAATCACTAAATTTTCCGAAAGAGTAAATAAAGCAAGACACTACATGCAAAAACTTAATTTTTTCATGCACTGGTCAATTTTGGGATTTTGCTTTTCATAATGTGTTGACTATGCAAATTACACTTTTTTTATTTTATTGCACTTAATCTATTTGCTTATGTAGATTTCAATTACAATGTTTTATATTCAATAACAATTTTCTCAAAATGAGTTTGTGTCTCCACTTCAGCAGCACTTACATACACCAAAATGTAGAGTGTTATTCCTGTCTATTTTCTGAAGGTTTTTATAGAAGGGTTTGTTCATATGTCATTCACCTGATTTTATTATTGAACTTTATCTATGTCTGTAGATTTCAAATACACTGCATATCTTTACATGCCGTTTACTCAAAACGAGTTTGTTTCTCCACTTCAGCTGCACTTACACACACCAAGTTTTAAAGTTTTATTCCTCTCTATATTCTGAGGCTTTTTATAGAGGGGTTTGTTCACATGTCATTTATATAACATTTTATTCCTAAAAGCATAGTGAAAATGACTTTATTTTGGCTTTTGACAGTATTTACTGAATTACAAAGTGATAAAAACAGAAATCCAAAATCCCCTCTGTAAAAACCTTTAACTCTAATATGTCAACAGAATGAAACAAGAATTTTGAATCTGGCTTTATCCAGTGTTCATATTTATGTTCTGGAAATGTATGTAAATGATTGCACATTTTATTAGATGATGCATCATTTGCTCTTTTTTTTTAAAAAAACATTTCAGAAAATTTTGATACAAAAAATGTCTGCAATTCTTAATGTAATCACTCAACTGGGGAAGTATGGTAATGTATATTGGTTCATTTTTTTTTTTTTTTTACCCTATTCACCTGTGGTATTTTGCATTAACTCCTAGTGTAGCCGCTGTGGGCATATTTCCAGATTTAGTCTTGATTGTGAATGATCCACGTGTCATTTTGCCTGCCCACAAGTCACGACAAAGCTGTGGGTGCTATCAGAGCTCCTATGTAATTTGTTGGGTAGATGTTTTCATGCTTTTGTTGAAGTTTTCATTTTTCTAATAATGTCATTTCATCCTTCTGAGTGGAGGGCGAGAGACTTGTTCAAAGGCAGCTGGATGTTTTTTCACTGACAGTAAAATGCCTTCAAATTTGTAGAATAATTTGTTTTGGTTTAATATTTGTCAAAAAATTGGTCAAGTGTGTTAAACTGTTGCCATCATCTTGTTTACAGCTGATTATTATTTCTTATGTTTACAGTAGCTGATAAATCAAGTGTAAGTCAAGTGATCTGTGGCTATATTTGTGAGTTTGCTCTGAAATACACAACTTTGGATAGAAGAAAAATGGGTGGGAGATGAGCAGTGTAGACCATCACTCTTAAAAATAAAGGTTCTCCATTAAGAAACTTCTCTAAAAAAAAATAAAGATTCCAAAAGGGGGTTTCACAGTGATGCAACAGAAGAACCATTTTGGATTCCCCAAAGAACCTTTCAGTGTACCTTTTTTCTTAATGTGAAGAATATTTTAATAATCTGAAGAACCTTTTTCTGCTATACAGAACCATAAAGGTTCCATGGATGTTAATAGTTCTTCATGGAACCATCAATGCCAATAAAGAACCTTTTATTTTTAAGAGTGTAAAGGATCTTTTGTGGAATGGAAAGGTTCTATGGATGTTAAAGGTTCTTCATGGAACCATAAAAGCCAAAAATAAAGATTCCAAAAAGAGGTTTTCGCAGTGATGCCATAGAAGAACCATTTTTGGTTCCCCAAAGAACCTTTCAGTGATCAGTTCTTAAAAGAAGCATTTTTTTTTTTTTTTAGTTTGAAGAAAATTGTAATAATCTGACAAACCTTTTTCCACTATAAAGAATCTTTCCATATTCTATGTTGTTAAAAGTTCCTCATGGAACCATCGATGCCAATAAGAACCTTTATTTTTAAGATCCAAAGAAGTTTCTTTATATGATTTAAAATGTTCTTAACACTAAAAAAAAAAGAAGCTTCTTTTAAGAACTGTTCACAGAACGATTCTTTTGGGAGCCCAGAGTTATTCTTCTAAGACTGCTGCGAAAACCCCCTTT
This sequence comes from Spinibarbus caldwelli, assembly GCA_039654775.1. Taxonomy (NCBI): domain Eukaryota; kingdom Metazoa; phylum Chordata; class Actinopteri; order Cypriniformes; family Cyprinidae; genus Spinibarbus; species Spinibarbus caldwelli. Next base: position 3,784,796 of record CM077264.1, read on the forward strand.
TGGAAACTTTTAAGAGACCAAGAAAGAAATAACAGCATTCCTCCTTCTTTAGCTGCTTAATTGTCGCCAACTGACTGCATGTAAATAAGCGCCTTCACAGCATCCATCTGCCCCTCTCAGAGTCCTGACCTTGGATCTGAGCCACAATCTTATTTTTTCAGCATTGGCAAGGATCTATAGCAGCATTGTGACCTCTCTCACCACCTTTACCAGCTGAAATCCCTCCTAGTTTGGCTAGTTATAGCAGTGTTGGGGAATATCTGTCATATTTAACTCTGGAAAATAACTCACACTGGGTAAAATCTGCATTGTTGAGAGGGGAAAGAAACACGGTAAAACAATACAACAAGGTCTCATTTGTTAACATTAGTTTAATGCATTGATTAACATGAACTATCGATGAGCAATATATTTTTACATCCTTGTTAAAAAAATACAATTGTTAATTGTTTGTTAGTTCACAGTGCATGTAATTAATGTTTAAAAATGCATTAGTAAATGTAATAAATAAATAAATGGTGCTGAAGTATTGTTAGTTTTTAACAAATGAGACCTTATTGTAAAGTGTTACCAAAAACACAGATATGTCACACCACTGTATAAGTCACATCTTAACATTATAGATATATATGGATATAAAAATGCAGATTTTCCCAAAAGCACCTGATTTAATCTTTGTTCGCTACTAGTAAGCAATGCTAGTCTTACAAAAAAGGCCAGGAATGCAGGAATTTAAATAATCATTTGAGCAAATTATTCAGCCACATCGAGTTAAACTTGCATGACCTTTTTTTGTGCATCTAGTAAATTATTTGTTAAACATGTTTCCATCATAGTATATGCACTTGTTAGATAACAACATTAAAAAAAAAATACATTTTTAATGAACATTTTAAAAATTTCCTTCGGGGGAAGAAAAGTTCTATGCAATACCCCCAAATTTTAATAAAAAAATTAGAGGAAGGACGTGTGGCTGTTATTATTGTTTTATAATTGATTATGGATTAAAAAAATATTAAGATGTTCCCAGAAGCACTTAATCTTAGAGCAAAAGAGTATAACAGGTTTGTTCGCTACTAGTAAGCAATGCTAGTTTTACGCAACAGGCCCAGGATTACTGCTGTTCCCCTGCTTGGCTTTGGCATGAAACACCATCCATATTGCTGTGTAAAAATGAATTATGAACTATATTGCATAACTGTACCCAATGCACATGAATTTCCATGCCACCTCCTGTAGGAGCGCAGCACAGAAATCTCTCTGAGAGTTCCTCTCCCACCAACCTGTGTCTGCTTACATTTCCACCGAGCAGATGGCCACGCAGCATGGCATGGGATCTCACACGGTGTGACGCGCTCGCATATGTAACGGGAAAACTTCAGAAGCGGACCAGGAGAAATTTTGGTTATTTTTCTGATTGAAAGTCTCTCTAAACTAGCTACCACATCTTAAGGGTTTTTAGATCATGCTACGTTCCACAGCTACAAGTCAAATCTAGGTTTGCTATGAAAAATAGTAACCTCAGTACAATTAGAAATGCCATAATTGTAAAAAAAAACATTATTTATCATCTTACCCATAATTGCACCCACAAGTTCACCCAAAAATGACATTCTCACTCAGGCCATCCAAGTTGTAGATGAGTTTGTTTCTTCATCAGATTTGGAGAAATGCAGCATTGCATCACTTTCTCACCAATGGATCCTCTGCAGTGAATGGGTGCCGTCAGAATGAGAGTCCAAACAGCCGATAAAAACATCACAATAATCCACAAGTAATCCACACCACTCCAGTCCATCAGTTAATGTCTTGAGAAGACAAAAGAAACAAATCCATCATTAAGAGATTTTTAACTTCAAACCCTTGCTTCCGGTTAAAATATGAGTCCTCTGTCCATAATATTGCTTTCTCAAATGAAAAAGTCATCTCATCTGAATCAAGAGAGAAATCTGCACAGATCAAGCACTGTTTACAAGCCAAAACAGTTCTAAACAAATATGTGGGTGGATTTTGATGTGAGAGACAACAGGAGATGGACTTATTCACTGGAGGACTCATATTTTGACCAGTCTGAAGTTATAATGCCTTTATGATGGATATGTTTCTCACAAACATGCAGCTTTTGTCTTCACAAGATGTTATTTGATGGAGTGGAATGGTGTGGATTACTTGTGGATTATTGTGATGTTTTTATCAGCTGTTTGGACTCTCATTCTGACGGCACCCATTCACTGCAGAGGATCCATTGGTGAGCAAGTGATGGAATGCTACAATTCTCCAAATCTGATGAAGAAACAAACTCATTCTAATCTTGGATGAGCTGAGGATGAGTACATTCTCAGCAAATTTTCATTTTTGGGATAACAACTCATCTTGGCATAACAACACCTTTAGCAGTATAGGCTAATATGTGCACGGGCTTCAAAAGTCGCAGTTGCTAATTCACGGATCAAGGTTATGGATGTCTACTATCGTGAAAGAGGCATGAGAGAGTCAGGATATGTTCATGGTGCTCTAATAATAGTATAGCAACAGATGCATTTCTATCTGGCCGTGGCGGGGGGTTCAGGCGGGGTACGAGGCCATGGAGGGTGACGCCTCTAATGAGTCATTTCAATCAAGTAAAGGCTTTCTGAATCACACAACATGGTCGATCGATATAGCAGATAGTTGGTCACTGTTCAGATGCTAAACCACAAGAAATTTGATCCTACACGGACGTAGGAACAATTGGAAAAGTGCACTGCTAGATATTTCTTGCATTTTAAATCACACTCGCTCATACAGTATAAGAAATCTTAAGAACTAAATCATGTGTTGTCATTAAAAAAAAATATTTAGACCAAAAAAAAAAGCTAGTTGTGAATTTAAGCAAGTTGTGAATTTAAGTCAAGGTCAAGACCTATTTGATGTGCATTTAGTAAATTATTTGCTTAATGTGTTAATCATAGTTTGTGCACTTCATTGTTTTACCAGATAAAAATGATCAAAATTTGAAGTACATTTTTAATGCACATTTTAAGTTTTATTTGAAAAAAAAAAAAAGACCTGCATTTATTTGTTAATTTTTATTTATTAATTTTTTTTTTTTTTTTTTTTTTTTTTTTTTGTCCAGTTCGGTTTTTTATGCAAAAATGTTTTTAATGCACATTTTAAAAAAAAAAAAAAAAAAAATATATATATATATATATATATATATATATATATATATATATATATATATATATATATATAAAATTTTTTTTTTTTTTTTCCCAGCATTTAAAATTTAAATAAAATGGAAAAAGTAAATAATAAATACGATTTAAATGGATGGACAGGATATTGTTGTTGTTGTTTCAGAATGTGACTATGAATAAAATAAAAAAAGTAGAGCAGAAAGAAGACATTCTCCTGAAGTCTTTGACGGACATTCGAGTGAGTAAAAAAGTGTGGTTCTGTGGCTTTAAGGCTTCTGGCGTGGCGTGGGGTACAGTACACGAGACTGTAGGCGGCTGAGAGTGGGCTTGTCAGGTGCTGTTGGCAAAGGTTAGCGCTCTGCTTTAATAACAGGATGCAGCTGCTCTCCTTCATGAATACACAAGACTGACACTGACCAGAGACACGGACCATAAGTCTTTTCTGGCCTGTCACTAAATTGCTTTTTCACATTGTATCAGTTACAGGGAACTAAGGAAACTCTGGCGTTAATAAGGCTAGTTTGGCTGAAAAGCGGTTCACTTCAGGTTACACAGAGTCGCTGGTGGAACAGCTTTGGCCGAGAGCCTCCATTGGCCATTGTCTCACAGTTATGACAAATACGGTGAACGTTTGGGGAAATTATGAACAAATAAGGTGGAAACAGTTGCTGGAATGATAGCGGGGAGGAAATTGGAGTGAGCCGGATTCCTCTGGCTATTGTTGGTGTGAACCTGATCCGGCCCTCATTGATTGATCATTGCTCCGCATTCCTCGGCTCTTTGAAGTCTGCGGTCAGATTGAAAGCCGGCCCAATGAAACCCTTCCCAGAAGCTCGTTGTCTTGCATCGAGCTCTGGAGTGTCAAAATCCTGTGCGTCTGATCTGCCAGGGTCATTGTACTGAGGCTCATTATTGAGTCGTGCTGCTGTTTAGTGATGTTTACATCTCCGGATACACCATCCAGTGCTCGGGACAGAACAAGCACACAATTTTTTTTTTTTTTTTTTTTTTTTTTTTTTTTTTTTTTTAACAATGCCATAGTAAAGAAAATGCTCACGAAAATAGTAATGAGATTAAATAGACTATTCAGTCCCATTATTTGTTGAGGTAAAGTCACATGACCTGTTTAATGTGCATTTAGTAAATTATTTGGTAAATGTGTTTTCATCCTAGTTTATGCACTTCATCTTTTTTTTTTTTTGGCTAAAAAAATGTAATAAAATTTTAAATAATAATAAAAAAAAAACTTAATGCACATTTTTATTTATTTATTTATTTTGTTTGTTTCTAATCCAGCATTTTTGTGCAATACCCCAACATTTGAATAAAAATGAGTGTATAGACAAAAAGATATTGTTATTGTTTGATATTTTACTTTGGATAAAATCGAATAATGTAACTTTACTAATATATATATATATATATATATATATATATATATATATATATATATACATACATACATACATACACACATATATATATATATATATATATATATATATATATATATATATATATATATATATATATATATATATATATATATATATTATTTGAAACAATTACCGTTTTATTTTCATACTGGTTTATTTTATTTTATTTATTTTTATTTTTTTCTAATCCAGCATTTTTATGCAATATCCCAAAATTAGAATACAAATGAGTGTTTGGACAGCAGAATATTGTTATTGTTGTTTGATAATTTACTTTGGATAAAATAAAATAATGTAATTAAAAAATATATACATTCTTAATGCACATTTTGAAAATTTTATTTGAAACAATTACTATTTTATTTTATTTTATTTCCATCCTGCTTTATTTTTATTTATTTTTATTTTATTGTATTTGTTTCTAATCTGTGCAATATGCCAAAATTTAATATCGCAATTTAATATCACAATTCTGACTATTTTCTCAGAGTTTATGTGACACATTTTTCAAGATTTTTTGATGAATAGAACGTTCAAAAGAACCGAATTTCTTTTAAATGAAATTTTTTGTAGTATTAAAAATGTATTTACTCTCACTTTTGATCAATTTAATCCATCCTTGCTGAATAAAAATATTTGTTTCTTTCAAAACAAAAACAATAAAAATCATACTGACCGCATTGGCACTCATGGCCTGCGCTGTAACTCATGCGCTCGGGGCTCCAGAGATCACGCAGGGGTCCTCCCTCACAGCCAGAGTTCTGCACATCTGTAACAGGAGCTGCTGGCATATAAAAATAGCTGCTGCAGGCCTCTGCCCTGTGAACCCGGGGGCCGCCGAGCCTCTCCAGCCCTATTTAGTGTCTGCTGAGCAAACTCAGCTGTCTGGATTCCTCCTGTCTGCACCTGGGGCCCCTTGGGGCCGCCGCATCGACGCGGGGCAATCCTGATTAAAGTGTGTGCTGGGTAGCACAGTAGCACATGTTTATTTTATCAATTTATACAGGTAATGATATTTTATCAGTTTATACAGGTAATGATATGAAGGCACCTATTATATGGTGATAAAATATTTTTAAAGGGGTCATATGATGCGATTTCAACTTTTCCTTTCTCTTTGGAGTGTTACAAGCTCTTGGTGCATAAAGAAGATCTGTAAAGTTTCAAAGACTAAAGTCTCAAATCCAAAGAGATATTCTTTATTAAAGTTAAGAGTCAGCCACACCCCCCTAAAACGGCTCGTTCTAACACGCCCCCACATCTCCACGTCACGATGTGGGGAGATTTGCACAACACCACCCAAATGTATACGCAAAGAAAGAAGGTGTAACTTTCTCGCTCTAGTGTTGCTGCTTCTGCCGGCGCCATGTCGTGGAGAGACGCTGTGTGTTTGGATGCAAGTAAAGAGGACATAAGAAATCTGTGGCTGAGTTTTATTTACAACACTGTCCCAGAGCAGTACAACACAAATTCTCGAGTTTCACGGAGGATTGTTTTCTGAACATGGGAGAGAACAAGGCCAGTTGTGCATGTAACCGCTCCAACTCGCCCCGCTCCGAGCGGGCTTTGAACCGGGAGACGGGCGCTCTAACAGTCGCTAGAACAGGGGAGTGAGGATTACTCACACAGCATTTGCTGGAGAACGACTGTTACAGAAAGGCTTTTACTCTAAAGTGGGGCAGTTTCAACTTTACAAGGACAGTCTGGCGCTTCTGACTCACAGCCTGTAAGTAAGTTACGTTTTATTATTAATCTGCTACTTAACGTTAATATTCAAACGCAAGTTTTGAGCAGTGTGGAAGTGTGCTTGTTGTTTGTGTTTCTCCGTTCACAAATGCAGACATGGTGTTATGTTTACACGGTGCGATGCAACGCGACGCGTAAAAAGACAGAATAAGTCATTATAATCAGTAATTATGTGCCCACTGGATGCAACAAATGCCTCTTTTGAAATGGCTTTTAATGTTTTTGTGTCTTCGCCGGGACGCAGCATCATATTATGGTAAGGGGCGTAACAATTCCGTCACACGCTTGAGGTATTCGGCCAATCACAACGCACTGGATCGCTGGCCAATCAGAGCACACCTCCATGTTTTACATCAATGAGCTTTGTACAAATCGACCCGTTTCAGAAAGGCGGGGCTTAGAGGAGATAAAATAATTTAAAATATCTGGGAAATAATGTGTTTTTTTTTTTCCTTTAAACCACGTAAACACATTGCATTACACCAAATACACATAAGAATGTTCTTTTTTAGCACCATCATATGACCCCTTTAAAAACTTATTTCAGCTAGTTGCCAAGGCAACATCATTTTGATTTAACTTGAAGTTCTAAACTAAATAAACTAAAACGAATAAGAAAGAAATCTTTGTGTCAAGCTCAGTAAGTCTTAGATAATTCAATCTCAGTTGTCAAGGTCATGTCATTCATGATTTAGAAATTCAAGATGTTCACGTGGAAAAACCTCGAAAAATGATTGAAATATTCTGAAAATTGCTTTATGTAAAGCAAAATTAGCATTTCTTCAGTTGATTTTAATTAAAATAGTCAATAAATGAAAACTTTTGCTTGTGAGCAAATATTAAGCAAATATTTAAATATTAAAATAAATAAAATAATTATTTAAATGTTTTTATTTTATTGCTTCATTTTTTTAACACCAGCATTTAAATGCATAGTTAAAATAAATATTTAAATATTAAATAAAATATTATAATACATTAAAATAATTATTTCAAATGTTTATTTTTATTTCATCATTTGCTCTAATCTAAATTTAAACGTAATAAAATATTTAAATTAGTGCTGTCAAACTATTAATCGTGATTAATCGCATCCAAAATAAGTTTTATGTATATATAAATAAATACACACTCATACAGTATATATTTTGAAAATATTTACATGTATTTATATTTATATATTTGTATATTAAATACATTTATATATAATATAACATTTATCTTAAATATATACATGAATGTGTGTATTTATATATACATAATAAATATACACAATACACACATATGTAAACAAAAACTTTTATTTTAGATGAGATTAATCGTGATTAATCGTTTGACAGCACTAATTTAAATATAAATATTTATACATATTTTATGAGGTTTTCAGCTGACGGTAAGAGATCTGACCGAAACATTAGCAAGAACGCAGGTTGGGGTTATGAAATAAGCAAATATTAAATATTTAAATATGGAATAAAACATTTAAATAATTAAAAAAAGTAATGTACATATTTAATTGTATTGTTTTGTTTGTGTTACTCTAAATGTATACTTAACAAAATATTGAAATATTTATAAATATTTGATGGGGTTTTGTGTAGGGAGAAGGCAGGTTGGGAAATGAGCCAAATTAGGACAGGATTTGGGGTTTCCTTATAAATTCCACCAGGAACTTATGAGGAAATAATTTTTTTACTGTGATTTTTACTGAGATTTTTACATTTTTACTGTGATTTTTTTTTCTCCTTGTAGAGACTGACCTTTCCCTTACCTACACCCAAATCTGAGCCATTCCTAAAGAAATCACTGATCATAAAATCAGCAGAAACTGACAGACTCCTTTCTCTTCATTACAGATGCAGACAGACAGAGATGAAGACAGAAAGAGAGACGCGCATTGATCAGACTGCGATGAGTTTAAAACACTTCTCTTCATGAAAGGTGCCAGTTCAAATGCACACGTTAACGTGTTTGTCTTTTACACTGTTTTTGCCCTTATCTGAGTTCATTTCCTCTCTCCATATTTTCGTTTTCTGAGTTTGGACCCTGCAGGTGCTGTTGAAGACCCCTGCTTTATGTGTCTGCTGTGATGTATTGAGCTGATTTTCAATCGGGCTGAAGCGAGGACATCTCTCCAGCGTATCCCACTGTCCTTTGGGGTGAGGTAGTAGGTTGTATAGTTTTAGGGTGACACCCTTCCTGTTAGATAACTATACAACTTACTGTCTTTCCTGAAGAGGCTGTAATATCACCGTCATCTTCCTCTTTAAGCCTGACCACGGATGGACCAGCGTTATTTTAGTATTATTGCTAAACTGTTATAGTTTTTGTTAATCTTTTGAATTAAATTTTATTTTAACATTTTCAGTTTTCATTTTAATTTCAGGTAAAGTTTTAGTTTTTTTTTTTTTTTTTTAATCATTTTCATTTATTCATTTTAGTTTAATTTGTCATTTTGATGTTTGAGATGTGGCAAGTAGCTGAAATAAGGTAGTTTTTATTATATTTTTTATTTGTTTTAATAATGAGGTGTGTGTGTGTTTATATATTTTAATAGCTATTTTTAGGTTTTTCTGTTTTCATTTTTAATTTTAGTCAAGGTTTTGGTGTGTTTTGTCATTTTTATTAGTTTTAGTTTTTTTATGTTTACATAGTTTTTATTACTTTTCATGTATTTAGTTTATTCAGTTTGTTATTTTAATACTTCAGGTTAAACTAAACAAAAATTAGAATGTTGAAAGCTGAAAAAGCAAATAAAATAGATTTGGTTTTTACATATACGTTTACATTTAGTCATTTAGCAGAAAAGAGCAACAACATGCAAGTGATATGACAAGTCTCGGTTAGCCTAACGCAGTACATGTAGCAAGGTTTTTTTTTTTTGTTTGTTTGTTTGTTTTTTTAAGAAACAAGTAGATAGAATAGAAAAAAGAAAGCTAGTGTTAGTTTTTTCAAGAAAAACTAGCAGTTAGAGAATAAATATGCAATTGATAGAGGGTCAAGTGTATGTGTTTTTTTTTTTTTTTTAAATAAAAAGAAGACAGATAGATAAAATAGAATTGGAATAGAGAGTGCTAGAGTTAGAGGGTCAAATAAAGATGGAAGAGATGTGCTTTTAGCCATTTCTTGAAGATGGCTAAGGACTCAGCTGCTCGGATTGAGTTGGGCAGGTCATTCCACCAGATGGGAACAGTTAATGAAAAAGTCAGTGAAAGTGATTTTTTAAACGTTTATTTTTATATTATATAAATTTTATATATTTTAATGAGTATTGTTATGCATTTAATACATATGTATGTTAATTGTAATAATAATAATAATAATTATATATATATATATATATATACACACACATTTAATAGTTATATATTTTATATTTATAATATATTTATAATTTAAATAGTTATATTTTTAGATATTTTAATTTTAATAATTGCTTATAATTTTAATATATTTATTTACTTTACAGTTTAGTTTGTTAACTTTAATAACACTGCTGCGACACAGCTAGACCGGATTGGGTTGGATGGATGAAGTCTCAGGGCTGGACAACATTCGTCAACAAAATATTAAAACTTATTAAAACTGAATTACACGATGTGCATATTGGGACTGAATGATTGATTTCTTGATTTTGACTTGATGATATTAAATGATTTCCCAGAAGATCTTTTGTTAAGAAACATTTCAGATCACTATGATTGATTTTCCCTACTGCTTCCGCTGCAGTTTTTTCGAGGAAAGTTTTCGCAGATGTGCGCTTCAAAAGTGCTTTGCAGAGATATAAAGTCATTTTTCATTCACATTATGCAAGTTGGGAGAATATTTCAGCATCTGGGGGTCTCAGCAGTCATTTGGAGCGCGGTTGATTATTTTGCAGGACTGTGGTCTCGGGACGCTCCTGATGTTCGTACAGGGTGAGGTAGTAGGTTGTGTGGTTTCAGGGTAGTGATTTTGCCCCATCAGGAGATAACTATACAACCTACTGCCTTCCCTGGAGGGCAGCGACACAGCAGCAGTCAACCAGCAGGAGACGCCGCTTCTCATGCATCACCTCTGACAGGTACATTCAGTCAACAACACACAAGTACTATTATCACATTTAAATTTAAGAGCCCTTTTCCACTGTGAACAACCTTTTGTTGAATAAACTACAGAACAATAGATGCCAATAAAGAAGCTTTATTTGTTATTAAAACTGTATCATTGATGTTATGATCAATGTCTGTTTTTATTATATGATTACTAAAACTATACTCTTTTATTGTTAGTTATTTTTTATTATAATATATATATAATTTTATGCTGTTTTTATTTTTAGATTAAATTTATGTTTTAATTCTATTACTGTTTAATTTTATTTATCATCAACTATATTCATAAAATATATATATATATATATATATATATATATATATATATATATATATATATATATATATATATATATATATATTAGAAAAATAGCCAACTAAATTTTTAAAAGATTAGTTAAGATGATCAAATACATATAGTATTTTAAAAGTAAAGTGTTACTGGAAGCATGTGGATTTTTACTAATATTGCTAATAATTAATAATGATAATTAATAAATTATATTGAATTGAACTAGTAATTAATCAATAATAATACCATTAATGGTAAAACCACCTGCAAAATGGGAAAAATAATATTTTATTAATCATATTATTAATCAACTCTAATCATAAAATTAAAAACAAAAAACAAAACGATAAATCATAATGTCAATGATTTAATTTTCTTAATAACTGGTATTAAACAGGATTCACAATTATTATTTTCTATAGCCTATTAGCTAAAAAAAAAGCATGAGCCCACCTTCCCGTTTCAACAGAAAAGATGTTATATTTTATGGGGGTTTTGATATTTAAGAAGGTTATTGTTTAAACTTTCTAGCAGATATTATGAGAATATAATTCAGCAATATCTGTTCATCTTCATGTAGTGCATCGATCTTTATTCCATATCTGAGAGAGAATATTTATAAATTGCATCTGTCATATGCAATAAACCAGACTGTTAATAAAGATGTCTTGTCTTATTTCACATTGCCTGAGAAAGAAATGACTCTTTGAATAAGAAATGCAATATTAAATACAGTAAAAAGAACCCGTAGCTTGAGAAATACTGACTGAATTAAGATTACAGTGACTTTTCTGCCCACACTTTGTAAAGAAGCTCATCTGATCACATTATTTCCTGACTACCAGAACACACAAGATTTTATGAAATGTGTTTGACGGGTGTCCTTCAGTTGTGTAGAGTTTGTTTTGATATTTCAGTCAAGTAACCAACTCTACATGCCCTGCAGCATCATACAAACCAGTGTGTTGATTTTGGGGTTGTTTTAATGAAATTGTTTCAAAAAAGCCCATGAAGAAACACTTGACAGTAACGTGATTTAACTTGCTTATGGCCTTTTAGTAAACACATTTTAGCGTAGTTTTTTCACATATAGAGAATAACTTTAGGTGTCTCAGTCATACACATCAGATCAAGTGGACGTTCACTGGACTTCAACCAAAGCCCCCTTCGACTGAAACACATGAACTGAACTAGACAACTCTATCTGTGAAAACATATGTAAAGTTTTGCCATACTGTTATCATGCTAAAATAATTCAGCATTAAATACTTAGCTATATGGGTCATCCCACGAAATCGGTGCATTTTGCATCCCTAAGAAATAATCAAACAGATTTAATGTAAAAACAAATAAATGTGCAAAAACATAATACTATGTATGGTTTCACCAATATTACATAAGTCAATTAAATATTATTTTAAATAATTTAAATAGCATTTGTGCTGGTATAGGGTAAGGTTTTTGGCCTGTCCCTCACTATGATTTTTCTTTTTCAGCAGGACTTTTAGTTTGCAAAATGAAAGTAAAATGATATAAAATCACATTTGCGTGTTGTTCTAAATATAGTCTCATTGTTAAGCAATGTTTTTGGCATAAGTATGCATTTTTTCGATAAATCGTTTTATTGGTGTCCCGATTTCATGTCAGCCCTGTTACCCTCATCAAAAAACCCTTGTAAAATAATGTACATTCACGTGGCATCACTTCCAGGAGGTTACATCATCTCTCAGCCAGGATTCCTACACTCAAATCACAAGCATGTTTCTCTCTCACTTCTATAATGCTCTGTTTTTGATGATTTATGAGGCTTGACTGAGGGGGGGACATCATCAGTGTCAATACTGTTACCATTTTTAAAATCTAAATTTAAACCATTATTTCTTACCTTTAATATAATCAATATCTGCAAGTAAAATCTTTTCAAAGTGTACAATATGTGCTTTTGTGAACTTGACTATTAGCTAGAAATTAGAAAATTTGTTTGAAATCGTCAAACCTGTTTCTGTCAACCTGTTACTTTTTAGAGGAACAGGTTTTGATGTGGGTAACAGGGATGACATTGATACGGTTTGACCCTTTAAAGATTGTCTGTGTAAAATTCAAACATTTTAAAGGTCACCCTCGGTATATTGTTGAGCTAATGCCTATAGCCTATCATTCAATGGCGCATGAGTTCTAATTAAACTATAGTATCTAGTAACGCTTGTGTCTGTAACAGGGTTGACAAAAATTGTCATAAAATAATAAATTACATAGCCTGAGATGGCACAATACAATTTCTTGTCATTTTAAGGTGTCTTAATTTCATGGATCTTAAAAAAATATATATATATTGATTAAACATTTTATTTTGCACCGATTTTGTGGAATGACCCATAGGCCTCTACTGAGTCACAGTTCTTGCTTTTGCGCCACAAAATGAACAGGCGGTGTGGAGCAATTTCAGGGACTTTTTCCTCCCGTTTGATTTTTTAAATATCATGCTACAACATATACACATTTGTTAGGAACGGTTGTGCAATATTTCTGCAAAATGGCGCTGAATCATACGGAAAACTGCTGAGCTAGCTCATGTTTATTAGCCAACGCATCATCATAACCTCATAACAGAGACATGGCGCCATCTGTTGGTTACTCTGATGCAGTGCAGACAGATAGATATCATCATTATGATTGCATATATAAAATGGTGCTATTAACGTGTGTGCATATATATATATATATATATATATATATATATATATATATATATATATATATATATATATATATATATATATATATAATTTTTTTAAATGCATATGCATCCAGTGACACATTTTAAGGTGTATGTGATTATTTTCAGATTTAGTTACTATCTTATATATATATATATATATATATATATATATATATATATATATATATATATATATATATATAATATGTGTGTGTGTGTGTGTGTATGAGAAAATAACTCAACACACTTGGCCACTCTTGGAGGAGTGGAAGAGGATGCCCACAACACCCTGCAGCTCTGGTGAATTCCAAGCCCAGGAGGATTAAGGCAATGCTAGATAACAGTGGTGCTCACACAAAATATTGACACTTTGGACACAGTTTTGACATGTTCACTTAAGGTGTACTCACTTTTGTTGCCAGCTATTTTGACAATAATGGCTGTATGTTGAGTTATTTTCAGAGGACAGTAAATCTACACTGCTATACATGTTGTACATTGACTACTCTAAAATATATCCAAGTTTCATTTTTATAGTATTGTCCCTTGAGAAGATATAATAAAATAGTTGCTGAAATGTGAGGGGTGTACTTACTTTTGTGAGATACTGTATATATATATATTATGATCACAGTGGATTTATTTAAAAAAAAAAAGGCTTAAGAATGAATTGAATATAAAATATAATTCTGTTTATGATGTAATTATTATATAATTTTTTTTCACATTTTGCAACCTGTATATATGTGTGTGTGTGTGTGTGTATGTGCACTGTAAAAATAAGTTGATTCAACTTAAAATAATTTGTAACCTGGCTGCCTTAAAATGTTGTGTTAAATAAGCTAAAAAACGTTTGTTGTTTAAACATATGTTGGAGTTCCTTGAACCTATAATTAATAGTTGGGTTAAGAAAGGTGAAGCTGAATCAACTTTATACTTTGTCTAACCAACAAGTTTTTAAGTTAGCCCAACAAGACAAGACAGTTGTGCTAACCTAAATCCAAGTTGAAACAACATAAAATTAATCAGACCAACAAACATTTTGTTGAATAAACTTATAATTATAAGTTGTGCAAACTAAATAAAAATTGGCTAAACTAAGCATCTTGTTGAGTTAACTTATTTTTTTAAGGCAGCCAGGTAACTTTTTCGAGAATAGTTCATCTTACTTGTAATGGTAAGTTCATTTAACTGGCTGAACTATGTAATTTGCCCGCACAAGTTTCTATTTTCTAACAGTACAGTATTCTGCAGTGAAGAACATGCAGAATGCTATTTTATTTGATTTCAAAATTGACATTATCCTACTTAGCATTATTGTGTTGAGAATTAAAACATCCTATCTTTTAAAAAACATAGATGAACATTGACATTTAATTTCTTTGGAACAACTGCAGTAAATATCTACATTCCTTTCACTAATGCACATTTAATCAAAAGAACAGATGAGTAATTCTGAAATTTTCCAGCTCAATATAAGTCAGAAGTCAGAACATGCATCAAAGTTCATTCAAAATTTTAAAAAGAGATGCCATAACATGGCAAAAAATGTGTGTTGAACAAAGTGCAAAAACCAACCAAAAAGCCTACTTTTTGCAGAGTAGCATGTTTCGTAGCTCGTAAACACGTGAAGAACAGCTGCTCCCACTATTGTTCGTGCAAAGTTTTGAGAACATCAAAACTGTACTGTGTTTTGTCAATGTTGTAAAGAAGACCCATCAGGAGCACAAATGCTTTCGGGACGTCACAGATATCGATGGCGACAAGATGCGCTTCCAAAATGATAGCAACATCATTGGTTTATTTTGGAAGCACCTCCCATTGCTCCTCCTCAGTCACAATCAAGATGCCCATGTCATCTCAATTCATGAGATGGCTGAAAAAAAAAAAAAAAGAATAAATTCTTTACATACAATTATAAAAATTTAATCAATATAGAATACTACTGTACATTACTTCAACTACAGTAATACATTCTGTTAAAAATATTCAATAACAACAAGCAGCAATAAAGAGGCTAAGTAAAAAAAAAAAAAAAAGTTGCAAATTACATGAGCATGGCTAGGCGTATCAGACCAACTGCAACAAGTACTGCTATTTCAAGAATATAAGGGTGCTTTAACACTAGCACTTTTGGTGTGCACCAGGTATGGTTGATATCAGAGTTTGGTTCATTTGGATCATGTGAACTCTCAGTTCTTCCATTGTTTATCTGACATTGTAGCCATTAGGGATGTGTGAGACTAGTCGACAAAATAATACCAGTGGGGTTTTTTTTTGGCACATTCTCGCATGTATTGCTTTATAGATTTACAAAGACTATATTCAAATTACTGTCACTTTAATGTTGCATTTTACATACAACAATATTAGTAAATAAATATTTACTTAAATTATCAGTCTTGGCCACACGTTCACGAGAGTATCATGACATGTGTGGTGCTGCTGACGCAGGAGCCAGCATTCTGACGTAGAGCACGCATGTGCTGCACTTTGTTTACGAGCAGAGGAACACACATGCGACGTGGTACTCTCGTGAACGTGCATCGCAGACTAACTCGGAAAAGAAGAAATTGTTGAATAAAGTCATTATTTTAGTTTTCTTTGCACACAAAAATATTCTTGTAGCTTCATAAAATTACGGTTGAACCACTGATATCACGTGGACTACTTTAACGATATCTTTACTGCCTTTAAGATCTTGAAGGTCTTATTATAAGACTATTTCCATGCATCAGTGGCAGGAAACTTTTTAAACCCAGAGTAACTGAAATGTAATTTTATACATTTTTATTAATTTTATTATTAATAATTTTTATTATTCATGTTTAAAAGTTATTTCACAGTTAAAGGGATAGTTCACCCAAAAATAAAAATTCTCTTTAATTACTCATCCTCATATTGTTCCAAAAGGACCTTAGCTAAATGCAAAACTAGCGAAAAACAGTCAGAAAAGATGAGTAGGGAAATTTCAGTGGCCTCCACCTGTAAAACCATTCCTGTTTTGGGGGTCGTCTCATTGTTGCCCATCTAGTACACCTGTTGTTCATTTCATTAACACCGAAGCAGCTGAAACTGATTAGCAACCCCCTCTGCTACTTAACTGACCAGATCAATATCTCAGGAGTTTAATTGACTTGATGCTCTGATTAAAAATTGTTCCTTTAATTGATTTATTTATATATTAAATGAATGCATGAACATTGTTATATATATATATATATATATATATATATATATATATATATATTCAGTGCCCTCCACTAATATTGGCACCCTTGGTAAATATGAGCAAAGGCGGCTGTGAAAATAAATCTGCATTGTTTATCCTTTTTATCTTTCATTCAAAAAATTCACAAAATTCCAACCTATCATTGAAGTAAAACAATTGAAAGTGGGGAGGAAATCTCATTGTGAAATAAATGCTTTCTCTAGTTCATGTTGGCCACAATTATTGGCACCCAATTATTGCAACGTCCTTTTCCCAGGGTAACAGCTCTGAGTTTTCTCCTGTAATGCCTGAAGAGTTTGGAGAACACCTGATAAGAGATCAGAGACCATTCCTTCATCCAGAATCACTCCAGATCCTTCAGATTCACAGCTCTATGTTAGTACTTCTTCTCTTCAGTTCACCTCACTCATTTTCTGTAGGGTTCAGATCAGAGGACAGGGACAGCCATGGTAAAAGATTCATTTTGTGCTCAGTGACTCATTTCTGTTTGTTTTGGATTGTTGTCCTGATAGAAGATTCAAACACGGCCCATTATAAGATTTCTAACACAGGCAGGCAGGTTTTGATTTTTGATCTGTTGGTATTTGATAGAATCCATGATGCCATGCATCTGAACAAGATGTTCAGGACCTCCAGCAGAAAAACAGGTCCACAACATTAAAGATCCAGCAGTATATTTAACCGTGGACATGGGGTACTTTTTATCCCTGTTTGTACTAAACTCATCTGGTGGGTTTGCTGCCAAAAAACTCTTTTTTTCAGTTTCATCTGACCATAGAAGCCAGTGCCATTTGAAGTTCCAGTCGTGTCTGATAACTGAATATGCTGGAGTTTGTTTTTGGATGAGCGAGGAGAATTTTTCTTGAAACCCTCCTGAACAACATGTGGTGATGTAGGGGCTGTTTGATATTTTTTTTTTTTTAGGTTTCTGACCCCAAGACTCAACTAATCTCTACAATTCTCCAGCTGTGGTCCTTGGAGAGTCTTTAGCCACTCAAACTCTCCTCCTCAGCGTGCATTAGGACGATATAGACACACGTCCTCTTCCAGGCAGATTTTTAACATCTTTAGTTGATTGGAACCTCTTAATTATTACCCTGATGGTGGAAAAGGGGATTTTCAATGCTTTAACTCTTTTCTTACAGCCACTTTCTATTTTGTGATGCTCAACAATCTTGTTCTGCACATCAGAACTATATTCTTAGGTTTTACGTCTTGTGATGGATGAATTTGGCCTTTGTGTTCCTCATATTTATAATCCTGTGGATCAGGAAATCATGGCTGGATAATTTCATTCTCCTAGTCACTCTGGTGTGCTAAAAATGTAAATATGAATGGGAGTATACTTCAGAGATATTTTAGTCATAAGAATTTCTAGGGGTGCCAATAATTGTGGCCAACATGCATTGGAGAAAAACATTTATTTCATCATGAGATTTTCTCCCCACTTTCAATTGTTTTACTTCAATGATAGGTTAGAATTTTGTGAATTTTTTGAGTGAAAGATCAAAAGGATATATATATATACATATATATATATATATATATATATGTATATATATATATATTTATTTATTTATTTATAATATAAATAAAACAATGTTCATGCATTCAGTAAAGTTCATGCATTCAGTAATAAAGTTGACAGAAAACTAAAAATAAAATTAACATAAAACTGTCATTTAGCATCACAATTTAAAATTAGAATTTAGAATTTTTGTTAGAAATCAAAATTTCCAATGTGATCATATTTTTGTAATATCTGTTGAGTAACAAGTGAACATCATAAAACACAGTAACAGTACTGTATATAATGTGTTCACAAAGAAATTTCTCAAAAATGTCATGTTGGGGCAAGTTGTCACATGTATTTTAAATGTTGCATATTTATAAAATGTATCAATTACACTATTTATTTATTTTAAACATAAAACATTGAAATAATGTACTAACATTGTTTTAATTGTTACCATGGGTATTTTTAATTAAACAGTGAATTATACTGGTGTCTTGTACCACAAAAAAAGAAAAAAAAAGAAAACTAAAAGGGTTTATCAGAAGATCTTTTGTTAGGAAATATTTCAGATGGCAGTGATTGATTTTCCACATGGTTTCCTCAGCAAAGCCTTCAGGAGATCCCAGCTGCGCTTTGCAAAAATCAGTGTTTTCACCATACATTATGCAAGTCCCATTATTTCAGCATCTTGCAGTCTCATTGTCCAGGATGTTTGTTTTTCCACTTTAAACAAAATCTCTGCCATGACTATTCTCTGATGTTTCATCAAACACACTTTTCCAAGTTCTTTATTTTGCAAGATCCCTAAATGACTGTAAATGTTTTTTGGGACATGCTGTGCACAATATCTAAATTCATCCCTTTTTCCACTGCTAAAACACTTGCATGTTATTCTTCACTTAATTTTGGGATTATGATTTGCCTTTTGATAAAGGTCAAAAATAAAAGGAATAGTTCAATGAAACATTAAAATTTGCTGAAGATGTGGTCACTCTCAGGCCATCCAAGATGTAGATAAGTTTGTTTCTTCATCAGATTTGGGGAAATGTAGCATTACATCACTTGCTCAGCAATGGATGTGAATGGGTGCCGTCAGAATGAGAGTCCAAACAGCTGAAAAAAACATCACAATAATCCACAAGTTATCCACACCACTCCAGTCCATCAGCTAACATCTGGCGAAGTGAAAAGTTGCATGTTTGTAAGAAACAAATTCTTCATTAAGACGCTTTTGAGTCCATAATCTATAATCACGCTTCCTCCACTGAAAAAGTCCATCTCCTTTTGTCGTCTCACATCAAAATCCACCAACATATTTGTTTAGAGCTGTTTTGGACTGTTTTCGTTTGTAATCTGGGCTTGATCTGTGCATATTTCTTTCCTGCTTCAGGCGAGACGACTTTTTTACTGGAGAAAGCTCGTATTTTAGCCAGAAGCAGCGATCTGAAGTTAAAAATAAATGGCTTAATGATGAATTTGTTTCTTACAAACACAGCTTTTCACTTCTCCAGATGTTAACTGATGGGCTGGAGTGGTGTGGATTACTTGTGGATTATTGTGATGTTTTTATCAGCTGTTTGGACTCTCATTTTGACGGCACCCATTCACATCCATTGGTGAGCAAGTGATGTAATGCTACATTTCCCCAAATCTGATGAAGAAACAAACTCATCTACATCTTGGATGGCCTGAGAGTGAGCACATTTTCAGCAAAATTTCATTTTTGGGCTAACAATTCTTTTAATTGTGAAGCAATTTCGGTGTGAAAACTTTTTCTACTCCAAAAATTACAGTAGTGTACAATTCTTGTACAAAGACACATTTTTACTGTGTGAGAATTGATACATAGAATGATGAGCATGTCTTATACAGTATGTTTATATAAATATCTAAATACTTGGTGTACTGCTGTACATAGAGAGTTAATAAGCAAGCCCGTGCTTCAGATGTTGGGAGGTGTCCAGTTCTCCAGAGTCCCTGATCAGTCGTCTTGTTCCTGCCCAGCACTCTAGTCCCTCGGCTGGCAGGGCTGTCTGGAGCTTGTCCAGAGGAGAGGACCTCACCTTCAATGCTCTGTTGAAATCTGCCCCATCTCCTCCCACCCACTTGGCCCCTGGGCAATATTAGTGCAAGTCCAAAATTTATGTCTGGAAGATTTCACAACATAAGCCCTGTGTCTTTCCTCAAAGTGCTTTTGCAATGGAAAGAGTTTTTAAGTTGGATGAGACACTGACGTCTGCCAACCTGCCGGCTTGCCTCATCTCAAGATGTTTTTCATTTTATTAGAAAAAGAATATAAAAACAATATCATAAAAACTGGTTAACTGTTAGTTACCGATTAAAAAAAAATAAAAAAATAAAAATCATGTAATTATAAATAGATTTATTTTAAAAAATCATAGATATTCACAGATATGTATAGGATTTTATAACCTAAGTAGGTCTATATACTGTAATAACATTATAATATTTAATTATATATACATTTATGTTTTGGGGCTACATTTACTTGATCATATGCTACAAATATATTTAGAAAACAAAATTATATGTACATACATACATCCATACATATACATATAGTTATAGAATATAACATGTTCTTATATAAATATATTCTGTAAATTTATTTATTTAAAAATATATATTTTATAGATATGTATAGGATTTTAGAGCCCAAGTAGATGTGACATTATAGTAGACCTTTCATGATAAATACAGCGGCAACTGTATATAATCAAGTAAAATACTTCACCAAACCCCAAAAAAAGTATTTCCGATTTTCCTTTGAGGTAAATGGTGGATATGTTTCTTGTACCTGTACATGTGCAGTAGTTCTGGTTGTGCGCAGGCGTCTCTGGGTCAGACTGAGGCTGTGTGATGTGATTAAGTCCTGCTGCAGATCACAGCACATGTACCTGTTTTATTGTTTATATCTTTTAGAGCTCAAGCACCGTGTTTTGTCTATCTGTCTGCAGACTCTCTGGACTGCTGTAATAACACAAAAGCGTGCACTTTCTCAACTGCAATCTGCACTGAAATGCATCAAAATCACATTTGGACATTTTTACTTCACTGATGTTAAAGCAGTGCAACACAAACACAGACTTTTTAGAGAACATAAAAACAAGAAATTGTGCTTAAATTTGAGGGTGAATCACACAAAGAAATTAACTTTTTTGTTTATATATATATATATATATATATATATATATATATATATATATATATATATATATATATATATATATATATAATTTTTCATCACAGGATGAAATAACTATAAATAAGCTAATATACTGTACTATACATATAGGCTAGATACAAGCTACATAGGTTACTGTACTACTGCACTAGAAATAAGCTACATATTTATACATATATAATTTTTGTTTTGTTTCATTTCATCATGCTATTTTTTTTTCATTCGCAACACACGTGCAGGCATGAAGTGTTGGGTGTAAACCGTGTAATGCATGAATTACTGTCATTTAATTACTTTTCCCTTGAAAAAGTAAGGGATTACTCTTATTTTTTCTGTAATTTAACTTCTGATATAATTACATTGAATATATAAAATAATTATGAATTTAACATCAAAATTTAACTTTTAACATTAAAATGTGTTTTTAATGTTATCTTCTCCCTAAATGCTTTGTTCAGTTCAAGAATAATTTATGTAATTTCATTTCTACCGTTGTATTGTTCAGCTGGTCGAGGCAGTTGATATAGGATTCAGAAAGTAGTTAGTAATTAGTAACACATTACTTTTTAGAGGGCAATTAGTACAGTAATCTAATTACACTGTTGAAAATTTAATAATAATGAAATAATATAAATAATAATAAAATAATAAATACAGAATAGAAATTAACTTTCTTTATGCTATATATATATATATATATATATATATAAAGGGAAAGGAAAGGGGGGAAAGGGAAGTGGTGTGTGGCCAAGTATGGTGACCCATACTCGGAATTTGTGCTCTGCATTTAACCCATCCAAGTGCACACACACAGTAGTGAACACACACCTGGAGCAGTGGGCAGCCAATGCTGCGGCGCCCGGGGAGCAGTTGGGGGTTTGGTGCCTTGCTCAAGGGTCTCACCTCAGTCGTGGTATTCCCTGCCGGACCCGAGACTCGAACCCACAACCTTCGGGTTACAAGCCCGACTCTCTATCCATTAGGCCACGACTGCCCGATATTATATATATGTGTGTGTGTGTGTGTGTGTGTGTGTGTGTGTGTGTGTGTGTGTGTGTGTGTGTGTGTGTGTGTGTGTGTGTGTGTGTGTGTGTGTGTGTGTGTGTGTGTGTGTGTGTGTGTGTGTGTGTGTGTGTGTGTGTGTGTGTGTGTGTGTGTGTGTGTGTGTGTGTGTGTGTGTGTGTGTGTGTGTGTGTGTGTGTGTGTGTGTGTGTGTGTGTGTGTGTGTGTGTGTGTGTGTGTGTGTGTGTGTGTGTGTGTGAGTGACCCTGGACCACAAAAGTAGCACAGGTATATTCGTAGCAATAGCCAACAATACGTTGTATGGGTCAAAATTATCCATTTTTCTTTTATGCCAAAAATCATTAGGATATTAAGTAAAGATCATGTTCCATTAAGATATTTTGTAAATTTCCTACTGTAAATATATCAAAACTTCATTTCTGATTAGTAATATGCATTGCTAAGGACTTAATTTGGACAACTTTAAAGATGATTTTCTCAATATTTAGATTTTTCTGCACCCTCAGATTCCAGATTTTCAAATAGTTGTATCTCAGCCAAATATTGTCCGATCCTAACAAACCATACATCAATGGAAAGCTTATTTATTCAGCTTTCAGATTATGTATTATGTATTAAGTTAAAAAAAAGAATAAAAAAATTGACCCTTATGACTGGTTTTGAGGTCCAGGGTCTCACACACACACACACACACACACACACACACACACACACATATATATTCTGGATGAAAAATGGTTGTAGTTGTGTTTTCGACAGAGATTTACTCTTTTTGTCGCCATTTTATTGTTTTTGCATGGCTTTTTCTATAAATTAAATGTTTGCTCTGCATTATAATCATCACTGTTTTGATATTGCAGAGATTTGTGTCTATAACTGAAGTGCACTCGTCTTGTGTTTTTCTTCTCTTCTTCAGTACAGTAGTGCACTGCACAGTAAGTGTCAGTGTTTAAGCTGGATGTTGGCGAGATGATGAGCGTACAGTATGTGCAGTCGACAGACATTCACACAATCTGTCCTCTTCACCTACTGAAGACTTTATCAGCCTTCCCGTCAGGGGGCGTGTCCTGCGCTCTGATTGGCCGAGCGCTGAGGTGTGTCAGGGGGTGTGTTCGTGCGTTGCATGATCATCTGTGCGTCATGACGCCATTTCCGGGCGGCGCGCGAGAGCTGCGGCTCCAGTTTGACAGCGGCGGAGGTGCGCGAGGAGTCTGAGCGGAGATTATGTGTTTATAGAAATGATATAAATGCTGTTTCGCCGCAGAGATCGCGCTGACAGCACCGCCATCGGCTCACTGACGCCTCGACGCGCGATGTTTGGCGAGCGCTGGCTGCTGCGGCTGAAGGTGACTCGTGTTTGTGTTTGTGTGTGTTTGTCAGAGTCAGTGTTGTGTGAACTGAAGATCATCCTGCACTCCCTCATACGGCTCTATTCTATTCTATTCTATTCTATTCTATTCTATTCTATTCTCAGTTGTGTTGTATGTCCTATTCTAGTTTGCTCTGTAACTCTGTATTTGTGTTTTAATCTATTAAATCTATGCATTTTCTTATATTTTATATTGTATATTACATAGTGTTTTATTAATATAATAATAATAATGTGTTTTACTGTTTCTTTAGTTCTTTTCATAGAATATGTAATATTCTTTTGTGACGTTATATGTTTTTTATATATGCTTATTATATTTTATTAATAGGCTAGTATATGTATATTTCTTTTGCTATTTCTTTTGTTCTTTTTGTCTTAATCTATTAGATGCTATTAGATTTTTAGATTTCTTATATTTATTGTTATATATTTTATATATATATTGCACTACATTTATAATATTATATACTACATTGTATTTTATTATTTTATTTTTACTATTTTATTTTATTAATATTGCATACAATATTTATGTTTCTTATATTTACTATTTATTGTTGAGGAATATTATGTCCTTAATCTATTAGATGCTATTAGATTTCTAACATTTACTGTTATTTTTATTATATTATAAATTACATTATATTTACTCATATTATATATTATATTTCTATATTGTTATTTTTATACTATACCTATTCAATCCTATTTCTTTAGTTCTTTTCATGGAATGTTATGTTCTTAATCTATTAGATGCTATTACATTTCTTATATTTATTGTTATACATTTATTATATTATAAATTACATTACATTTATTCATATTATATATTAAATGTATTTATTTTTATTTGTATACTATATTTATCCATATTTATTTAATTATTTTTCCCTATTTCTTTAGTTGTTTTCATAGAATGTTATATTTATGAGCAGGTGCACAGAGAATTAGTGTCTTAACAACATGCAGGATTTGATTTGTCCCAGTGTCTTTCATGCCTGGTGGTTTTCTGGTGTTGATATGTAGTTTTAGATCATGTGGTTATAGATTTACAGAGCTTCACCAGAGCTTGATTTTTCTGTCTGACTAAAATCACACAGCAGTTTTCCAACACTAACCAGGCTTTTCTGAGCACATCAGATGGTTTTGTTGACATTTTGCCTTCTGAGTTTGAGAAGAGAAGAGATTTTTGCTCCTGCGGTGAAAGAGAGCTACATAATATCACAGGTGTAGTTACTGTGTGTCCATTAAACTGCTGTAGCAGCTCAGTATGACATTGTTTGAGTCTTAATCAGTTTCTGGAATTGTGGATTTTTAACATGTTGTGTATGCGTTGACTACTATTGAGTACTATAAACTTTCATATGACATTATTAAAAATATTAATTAATTAATTAATTAATTAATATTAGTAGAGAACAAGTGAAAACAAGACAATTTTGTCAACCAGACTGTTTAAATTTCTAGGTTAATCTGCGTTTAATTGTAGGTTCATGACAAAAAAGTTACATATCACTCAAAAAATAAATAAAAATAAATAATTAAATAAAAATAAATAAATAACTAAATAATCAATAGTAATTATAACAGATTATGTAGCCTAAGTACAATTAAAATTAAAAATAAAAATTACAATTAAAAATTTTTATTGTTATTATTATTATTATTATTTTATTATATTTTATTTATATTATATATTTTTATTATTATTTTATATAATATTTTTTTGAAGCTGTAAATAAAAAAAACAACAATTATTGGAGCACATTTTGCAATCTTTAACTAAAACTAAAACCATAACAAAAAACATTTTCATTGCTTGAAATAAATTACACTTTAAAATAAAATATAAGAAAACCTATTAAAAACTCATTTTATTTCTAATTTTCATTTAGTTTAACTTGAAGTACTAAAATATGTAAAACTAAAACTGAAATAAAAAAAACAATATCTAGACATTTAAAATAAAATAAAAAAATAGCAAAAACACAACAAGATTACTAAAAAAAAATTAGAAATAAAATCAAATCAGAAAATATAAAACTAGAAACAAAAATGTTTTTCAAATGTTTTTATTCTTCAGAATATTAATGAAAAGTATAATACTTTAGTATCTCAATGATACTAAAATAACAGTCCTTTCTACTTCAAAAGTAACTTAATGTGTTACTTGCCATTCCTTTGTAATTTATTGTAAAATTTATTAGCAGTTTCTCAATTTTTTTTTTCAAATTTTGCTGTTGTATTCTTTGACTACCTTGGAATATTATGTAAATACCATGATATATGAATCTGGTAATATGAGATTCAAATTCCTGTGGAATTACCATCACATACCATTAATATACCATGCTACCACCACAGTACTTTTTTATAATGGTCCCATTATATCATATCAGACACCATGTGATAATATAGTACTTAATATTGTCATTTAATCCTATTTTTGCTACAAAGTGACCACTTTTTACTATGTTAGCTGAGCATGCATTTACAAGACCATCTCAGCGTCCCGCAGGCTTCCTCTAATCTGTATTTACTGCACAGTTTTTTTCTACCGGGCCTGGTGTAATTTACTCTGAACTGCTCTTTCACAGCACATCTGCAATGTTAAGGGCGCCTTCTTCAAATAGTCAACGTGATAAAGTCGGTTGCAGTGTTATCTGACAGGTTGCTTATGCTTTTAATGTGTTTGCAGAGCTGCAAAAGAGAGTTTATTGTGTTATAAATGGCCATGGACTGATTCATTAAGGTTTAGATATCATAGATAGTCGCTATGATATTTACGTGTCTTTGGTCCCTTGTTCAATGTAAGTGGGATTTTTTTTTAATCTTAACCCAAATTAAGTGATGATTGCTCTACTTATAGTAAGTACTGGCCTAAATCAGAACGTTTTTATTTTATTCGTCCACCTGTTTTTATTGCTTCAAGCCCTGGCAAGCAAAAGTAGTGCGGTCAGGAATAGATCTGCTGTTTTGAAAGTTCTCGAGCCCTAATAAACTCGAACCCTTAGGCTGTTTTGACAGTGAAACTAGTACTATCAGCAGATAGGGGCACGTCGCTGGACACGAGATCTCTCTCTCACACACACACACACACGGCGTGCATTACCACGACTCTCTGTAATTTGACCCAGATCTTACAGTGCCTGTCTCAGATTCACCAACTACATAAATGTTGATGGGGTTTTTCCATCTCTGTTTATAATGACTCAATTTTCTGATCATAGAAATCCGGGATGGGTCGCACTACCAGTTCTTCAGGTTGCAATTAAATTAGGACTCAACAATAGTAGTCTATGAAATGCATGCATTATATTCTCCTCAGTTTTTGAGTGAGAAAACTTTATTTGTGGATGTGTGTAACTGTGTCAGCTGAGGTGCATAAGCTCAGATCAATGAGGCCTATGATCAGTCAGTTCCAAAAAGAAATGCAAAACCTGTGCTCACTGCAAGAAAGTTAATAAAAAGCTTAAATCTTGTATTTGGTAATAATACAGCCTTCTAAGGATTTTTTTTGTTGTGGTCTTTTTTGACCAGGAACATCAAAAATGTAACAAGGTAGGAAAGATATGACTATGTGCGCTACGAGCACTCCCTCGGATCGTATATTCAGTGCGGCCGGCAACATTGTCACTCCGTTAAGATCCTCGCTGAAACCAGACAAAGTGAACATGTTGGTTTTCCTGGCAGGAAACATGAAGACCAAAAAAATAAAGCAGCAGGACTTGCTGATTCACTTAAACGGCCCAGTAGTTGTACAACAGCCGAACACTTGTATTTTAGTACTTGTACTTGTATTTTAGTAATTTATTGTACAAAGAATGGGTTACAAACGATGACAAAAATTCCTATTAAAAAAAGTTATATAAATAAATATTATTTTATGTTATTATTGTTAATATAATTTGCAGTTTTAATTATAAAGAAGACTGCTTTATTATTATTCTTTTATAGGCTATTAACCGCCTAACCACGTGATTTGTTGCTTCTTCACCGTGGTAAGAAAAAATCCCATACATCACAGCCCTAATTATAACACATAGTAACATTGAATTACATATGAAATTTTTAGTAGAAAGACTGAAATGGCATTTTCTTGTAAAACGCGGCAATCATTGGTTTTATTTACAACACTGAAAATTTAGATATGCGTGTATGTGTGTGTATATATATATATATATATATATATATAAAATTTATTTATTTTTTTTTTTTTTTTTCGTCAAAATTGCTCCACCAAGATTTTAGTCTTATGTTTTTATTTGGAATTATTTCCTTTTTGGTATTTAAAGTTCACACTAGGTAGTTTAATAACTACTTAGTTTGTGCGTAGTTTGGTTGCTAAATTCGTTCTTTATGCAAGACTTCTCTAGTAAGTCCTAATCTCTCTGTAAACTAGTACATATTCGCTTACAAAATTCAGATTTCCCTCAGATTATGTGACTGTACTGTTAAACGTGGATTTTTATTTTATTTTATTTATTTATTTAGTTTTTGCTGCTGTTTATCAAGATTTTCATGTTATATTTTATTTTGGACAATTTTCATTTTGCATACCTTATCGATTCACATTGGGGTTTAGAAACTACTTAGTTTGTACGTAGTTTGATTGCTCTGTTTATTCCTTATGCAAGACTTAGTGAATAAAAAATTGCTAAGCTCTTTAAAAATTACCACTTAGTTGCTTAATACAATGCTTTTGGTTGCTTTTACTTTGTCACAATGTTCTAATTGAGTTTGACAAAGATTTGGGCAAATAAGTTCGACAAAGACGTAACTTTGGTAACTCCAACATGCTCCAACATGCTGCATTATTTGTCATTTCTGCTACATAGGTTAAGCTGTAACTTGCAACGCATTGCTAATGCAACACGCCCCTGGACACAAACCAGACTGTCCTATTCTCGCTGCGGGGCCCATGCTTAAATTACTCAAGCAGACACACTTTTCGCAGCACCAACCCCCCATAAAGTTGCCTAACCGGACGTTCTGCGAGGGTCTTGAGTTCACCTTGTGTTTTCATAGTTGTGTTGATCTGCGTGTTGCTGTAGGTCTTCAGCTATATCTGTCATGATATCTGTGGAGTTTTTTAGTGTTTTGTAACTGTAGTCTTCTTAAATTGTATTTACAGAAGATACTCTGAAAATTCCAACATTACTTACTCACCCTTATGTTCTGTTTTACATGCAGCACAATTCCATGGAATTTTTAAGCTCTCGCATGTGACGTAATTTAATGCAACGCGCTAGTCTGAATGTGTAGAGACCATCAATAAACCACTGATGTTTTAATCTACATACAAATAAGAACGTTAACCCAGGGTTTACCAATGTGCAGTGTGAAACTCAAAACCGACCAACCAGGATTAATTAGAAACTCTGATTGCAGTGTCAAACGTGTAAGAGATAATATACAGTCAGACGGTCATAATCGCTAAATAAATGCAAAGTGGAGGGGTTATTACCCTTAAGGAGTTTATACTACGCAAAATGACCAACTGACTGTAAATGATCCTGTTTATTGTAATTTGCTTACAAAATAAGTCAAAACATGGATGTGAACTATTAATTTGAGTTTGGGTTTATTATCGGAGAAGAAAGAAAATTCGAAGTGATGCAAAATACACTGATATTGTATGTAGAAAATTGCTTGTCTAGGTTAGTTTAGCAGTGAATATGCAAAAATATTTGACTCCACAATGTGTGAATCGCGTATTTCAGAAAAGCCCCATAATAAGGAACAAGGAAAGCCAAATTGGCCTCCACTAGTACCGTTACATATTAATTTGAGTAATTATCACAAATTTCCTCTTATGTCAGAACATGTGCTGCTTCTGTCTGCTTCTCTGCAATGTTTTCTCACTCTCAAAAGTGTTAGCAAAATGCTAACATCTCTCCGACACGTCTCTCTGTGTCTCTTTCTCAGGGTCTTTGTCTGACTCGTTTGGAATCTGAGACTGCTAATCAGACCCTTCTTGTTTAGTTATTCAGTAAGAGATTAGGAATGTTCTTGCTCTGTCCATTTCCCCACTGTTTATTTTCCTAAAACAGGATTTTCAGGTTGGGCTGACCAGTTTTTCTGTCCTAACCACCTGTCTGTGTCTCCTTAAATATTAGCATCAACATCTCAGCGGCTTTCAGGCAGAACAGGTACACTACCGTTCTGAGGTTTGGTTCAGTTAGGATGCATTAAATTGATCAAAAGTGTCAGAAAAGACATTTATTATGTTACAAAGGATTTCTGTTTCAAATAAATGCTGTTTATTTCAACTTTCTATTCATCAAAGAATCCTGAAAAAAAGTATCATGGTTTCTACAAAAATATGAAGCAGCACAACTGTTTTCAACATTAATAATAATCAGAAATGTTTCTTGAGCAGCAAATCAGTATATTAGAATGATTTCTGAAGGATCATGTGACACTGAAGACTGAAGTAACAATGCTGAAAATTCAGCTTTGACCACAGGAATAAATGACATTTTACTATATATTCAAGTAGGAAAACAGTTATTTTATATTATTATAATATTTCACAATTTTACTGTTTTTACTGTATTTATGATCAAATAAATGGATCCTTGGTGAGCAGAAGAACCTTTCTTCAAAAACATTACAAAAATCTTACCAACCCCAAACTTTGAACGGTAATGTATGTTCTACATAAAAAGTCATGATATTATCATTAGGATTTCTGAGTTTTCAAAAACCAAAAGATGTTAGGTAGAATGTACAAGCTTTGATTTTCCATACAAAAAAGGTATAGTGATCTGATTAACAAGATTTGAAAGGAAGATTTTCCTCAAATAACGACGTAAATTTGGACGTTTCTCGCAAAACTCAAATCATGTGACTCCAGAAGTCTTTATAGTGAATATAATTCATATAGTGAGTCACTTTATGTATATTTTGTTTTTTACTGTACAAATCAGTATCCACTTTCATTGTATGGAAAACAGAAGCTTGGACATTCTACCAAACATCTTCGTTTGTGTTTTACAGAAGAAAGTCATATGGAACAACATGAGGGTGAGATAATTATAAAATGTTAATTTTTGTTCCTAAAACTTTTACCTAAAAAGTTTTTCCTGATAATTCTGCATTTACCAATGCATTTTGAGCACTTATGAATGCATGGACACATTTTTACATAATGTTTACATTGAAAAAGTATACAGGCTGCTTCTTCCTCCCCCAGAATGTTTTCATACTGACTTTATCACTCTGTATAAACATAGCCGTGCATGTATATATTTTGTGCATTTATTGCAGCATCAGCACATTGTGTTTGAAGAGACCTGTTGAAAATATGGAAAACCACATTCTGGTTTACTTAGGCGATGCTGGTATCTGTAAACCCACCGACAGACGGAAAGACAAACTTTCTTAATTGATCCCTGAGGGGAATTTCACTTTAAGCCAACACAGGCAGTTTTAAACGTGTCACTTCTGCGCTTTGACCTGATCTGCTGTTGTCTTGCTGCAGTTTTAATCTCAGAAGCTTCTGTCCTGACAGACAATACTGAAGTTGTGTTCACCGCTTAAGTCCGTCTCTAAACGTCCATCACACTAAATGACCATGTCAGAGACAGACAAACCGTAAGCAGCTCAGGAGAGATTGTGAGTTAATGATCCAGGAGTCTCCGCTGAGGCCTGCAGGTGCGTTTCTTTACCCAGTAGAGCTTGCTACATCAGCATTGTTGTGTTAATGTAACTTTAACGACTGTCAGTTTTACTCAGTAAATGAGGTTTTGTGTACTGTACAACCTAGTTGTCTTGTTTACTTAACTGACAATGTGAATTTTTTTTGCCTCGATGCCACTGTGGTTGCCAGGGTGTTGCTATGCAGTTGCTGGAGTTTTATGAGTGGTTGCTGGGGTGTTATTAGTGGTTGATGGGCAGTTGATGGTTGCTGGGCGGTTGGTGGGGTGTTATGACTGGTTGCTGGTAGAGCTGCATGAGTAATCGTTAAAAGATCACAATCTCTATTCAAACACCCACGCGATCTCGTTTCAAAATGACTGATTCGCCCGTATCTATTACGGGGGGGGGTGGAATGCATATTCAGAAAGGCACGGAAAACAAATAACGATTGCTAACGGTTGCCTGTTACATTACAGTACATACAATTTCACTTACCACATAAACAGAGTAAGGAGAGATGACTGAGGACGATGGCGAATGATTTGCAGATCCTGAGCACCACTGACAAACATCTAATCTTGTAAAATGTGTGGTAAGTTCTGGCGCTCCATAGTATAAACAGAGTACGTGCGATTGCGAATCTTGAAAGTGAAAGTTAAACTCAAAAGCGTTTGTGCATTTTAAAAGCAGCTTCAATGCCAGGCATAATAGCGGCTCCCTGATGACCACAATTTATATACAGTATAATTACCCAATGATATAACTGAGAGAGAAAGTATTGAAATATATATTTTCCTCCCATCTTGTATTTATTGCCTTTATGGGTTCCGTAGTACACGTCATTTTCTTTCCGAACACGGTATTGGGATGCGGTGGATTCGGGGCATGATGCCGGCTCAACATCGTGATGTCTATTAGCCATCGACGATGGCATCGTAGTAGTTTCTGGGCGGTTTCTGGGTGTTATGAGTGATTGCTGGACAGTTGCTGGGGTGTTAAGAGAGGTTGCTGGTCAGTTGCTGGGGTGTTATGAGTGGTTGCTGGTCAGTTGCTGGGGTGTTATGAGTGGTTGCTAGGTGGTTGTTGGGGTGTTAAGAGTGGTTGCTGACCAGTGGCTGGGTGGATACTGGGCGTTTGCTGGGGTGTTATGAGTGGTTGCAGACCAGTGGCTGGGTGGATGCTGGGCGGTTGCTTGGGTGTTATGAGTGGTTGCTAGGCAGTTGCTGAGTGGTTTCTGGGGTGCTGGTTACTGGATGGTTGCTTACTGGTCCAAATCAAAACAGACTTTGTAATATGTGACCCGTTCTGGCAAAATGAGTCGGAAGTCACGCGGACTAATTTTGAGCTACAGGCAAAAGAAGTGAAAAATGTCAGTTTTGGTCGAATTTGAGGTTTTCACAAAAATGAGTTCATTAAGCCCTCTTCTAGCGATCCCAATGCTCCATATAGTAATTAAACATCTAAAGTGATCTGTATTTGTTTTCTGAGAGGAGTACCTTTTCTCTGCTCACTTCTGGACAACTTCTCACCACAAGTTGTAGGTCTATTGTTGCAAAGCGCAGCATTCCAGCTTTGTGAATATTCAAATCAAATTCTCGATGACATGAGTCCAAACCAGTGAAATATGATTTTAAACCCATGCTGATGAAAACAAAACGATCCTTTGCCTTTGCGCGAGCGCGCAATCTCCTTTATAAAGTACATTATTGCGAAATATGTATTGGCGAGATTCACACAAACATAATCTGTTATGTCTTACATGAACGTTTAGTTAATGGTTGGGGGAAAATCTGATGTCTAACATTATATTTGATTCATGCATTACAGTAGGTCTTAAACTAGATTTGTCTCAATATTAATCAAACATTAAAAGAAAAGACGGAATCACTCGCTGCTCTTGATTAGACTACTGTTTATTTGCATCTTTGTTCTTATTTTTAATAACAAAGATAAAATAAAAAATAGCTATATTGTGATTAATAATATAGTAATTATTATTAAGAAAAGAACTGGAGGAAAATATGTAACGTTGCTTGGTGATTTTGCTTTGCAATCTTTAACTCGATTTTTCTCGGAATCAGATCTGCTGCCTCTATTGCCTTCAAACGGCTGTAGCTCAGTCATTTTTTTGTCCGATTCCAACAAGTCATATATCATTTTGAAGGTATTTTAATGGAGAATGTGAAAATAAAAATAACTAATTTTTGAAAATTTGCGCATTCCGACTCATTTTGCCAGCACGGGTCACATATACAGTACACAACAGCAATAGTTTTTCCTCCAGATTTATGTTTGCTGCTCTTCACTATTTATTTGTTGGCAGGTTTTCTGAGGCCTAAATAATTGATTTGGTTTATTTTTCAGCATAAGGTGCATATCAGGGGTCAGTTCTTTTTAAACACAACATGAATCTGCATTCATAATGCTTTATACTTCTGTAATGTGATGTATTTTTTCAGCACTTTTTAACTGTCTAAGAATGACTCCGACGTGCCGATGTTACCATGATAATGTTACCGTGAGAAGTGTGTCATCCTGATGTCACTGGCTTTTGGTGTCTGGTTTTGTTGAAAGTGTCGGCCCCTCATCCACCCCCAACCTGTGTTGGAGGTCATGCCGTGTGTTGAATTGCAACTTGAAACAAGACACGGCAGGCGCGTGAAGCATTCGCCACTAAACCCTTCTGGACGATTAGTACTTTCCATGTATAAAGAAACACAAACATTAAATCATATCACGTGTATAAACTCAAGAGGGAGGTGTGGTTTTGTTGTGGTTTTGCACATGCTGTTCTGACTTTAATCCTACTAGGAATGAAGCTCATTTTTTTTAATTTTTATTGTTTTGCTGATATATTCAGCTAGTGATGTCAAAAGCTCTTTGATTGAAGTTGTGATAACTTTCATGCATTGATGACTTCTAGGATTCTTCATTCACACAGACTATCCACCTTATTTTTCACGTAAGTGCGGGCACCGCCATTTTCGAACTAAAATGTGTCAGATTTCCGGTAAAGCACTTCCGCT
Organism: Spinibarbus caldwelli; assembly: GCA_039654775.1. Lineage (NCBI taxonomy): Eukaryota > Metazoa > Chordata > Actinopteri > Cypriniformes > Cyprinidae > Spinibarbus > Spinibarbus caldwelli. The sequence goes on from CM077264.1 coordinate 3,819,280, forward strand.
AATAGTAGTTGTACTGTGATTCCGTAGTTTTGCATTCACTGTTTAGATTTAACAGGCTAGTTTACTTTTAATATGGACCACAGAAAGACTGGCATACTTTGTGCAGTTAGGGGGGTGTTATAATAGCTGGTAAAAAGCGTAAAAAATACCCTCAAGACATTTGTTTTGACCATAATCCACGCACCAGAGCTGAATGGGGATGTGGGGCACCCTATGATTTAAAGGCTCCTCCGAAGGGAGAAGAAGCTCGTCGGCTTTGGTTAAAAGCTTTAAACTTAAAGAAACCATTTTTCCGTACGTTTGCTCTTTCCACTTCGTTGTTGGCAGACCCACGGAAAATCATCCATTCCCCGAGAAACGATGCTCCAGTGAAGACTCCAAGGTGACGTCTCGTCAGGATGTATCCACAAACAGGTATGTTACAGCTTCTTAAGTTATGTACTCTAACAAAAGACATTGTTTAAACTATTTCTTTATCGATGACACTCCTATTGTGCTTGAATAATATTTGGTGCTGAAGTTGTTGATAAGATAAAAAAAGAGCATAGAGGGATGGCTAAAATTTAAATTCTGTCGTTTACTTATTCTCGAGTTGTTCCAAACCTGTGTTAATGTCTTTTTGCTGCTGAACACAAAGGAAGATATTTCGAAGAATGTTTGTAACCAAGCAAATCTAGAGTCCCATTCACTTCCATAGTAGTAAGAAATAATACTATGGAAGTGAATTGGACCCAAGAATAGTTTGTATATTAACATTATTCCAAATATTCTCCTTTGTGTTCAGTAGAACAAAGAAATTTATACAGGTTTAGAACAACTCGAGGTTGAGTAAATGATGAAAATGTTCATTTTTGGGTGAACTATCCCTTAAAGCCAGGTACTGTGATTGTATTGAATAAAATACCACTGTACTGCGACTGGAACACAATGGTGCCATGTACAAAATACTTTTGCTACTTTTTTGTAATACTTTTTGTAAATAGGGGGTGGAGAATTTATCAGTTTCTCCTGAGCATCTGACTGACTTCAGTGTTGTGTTTTGCAGATGATGAGCAAGGTGACCATGAGACGGCACAAACAGAGCCGTTGCAGCTGCCCCTTCAGTACAGTGAAGCCTGCACTCAGTGGAAGGTCCAGACATTGACAGATCACACTAATGCCTGGGGGATAAAATAATGTTACACAAGGCAACACAGTTCCACAGTGAAGATCCCTTAGCCCTTGCCATCCTCAAGAATGACACTAGCTCTTTATTGTACACAGACTTCACCCTTAGTGACTTTAAAGAACATGTTAAATATCTCCAGCAGTTCTACACTTTCAATTTTAAGATGCACATAATGGATCAAATTCTGATGATCATGATGAAGCTGAAGTTGAATTTACTTCAAGGAGATCTTGCTGAACGCTTCAATGTGTCCCAGAGAGTAGTAAGCCGAATTATCTCCTACTGGATTGATACAATGGAGGAGCACGTGAGAGTCCATGACATTTTATATGAAATTTAGAATGGTGTAGTAATTTTGGATACATTGTGTAGTTGTTTGGAATTATTCAGTGTGACCATTAAATATACTGTTTTTAAAGATCTTATATTACTTCTTTCTCCTTATATATGCACACACAATTAAAATGTCAAGATGCAGTTTATTTAGATTTTTCTTTTCCCCACTGAAAATGATACAGTTTAGCAATGCTAGGTAAATAATCGTCAATTTGTCACTTTTTCAAAACTGATGGAACAAACGGAAAACATTCTGAATAGGGGTGTCATACGATTAATGGCATCCAAAATAAAAAGTTATAAATGAAATAAATATATATAATTAAAAAGTATGCACATATATTTTAGTTATTTATAACTTTTTTTTTAGATGCAATTAATCAGCCCTAATTCTTATACATAATCAGTTTATGTATAAGGAAAAAAAAAAACATTTAATTACTACTTTAAAACTATCAACAAGTGCTTTCACAGATGAAAGAGAAAAATGAGACATTAGTCATTTACCAGTTACCTAAATCCTCAATGCAATCACATAATAGTACTGGGATTCGGGTCTGCTTTTAAAAACGAATTTGCTTTCTGTTTTATGTAACGTTACCAGCACTCGACCGACTTTCCCGCTGTGCATATGCCTCAGTGCTTTTATAATTCCGTATATATATATATATATATATATATATATATATATATATATATATATATATATATATATATATATATATATATATATATATATATATATATATATATAATTTTTTTTTATTTTTATTTATTTATTTATTTTTAATTGACACAAGGAGAAGCTTGCACTTCTTTATCCAATTATCCAAGCAGAAGTGGTTGTCATCTGATAGTCTCGTAATTGATAAGTGGACATTAGGAAAATATAAACTAAAATGCTAGATGAAAATAAGTGACTCAGAAATGTTTTGAGAGCATCCACTGATCAAGAATAGCCCCTGGAGAACTGTACATGCCATATCGTTGCACTGTCCAGTTCGTTGAATACCGTACACATGTACTTCCCGCGGCTGCCAGGGCGCATTGGAAATGCCCTGGCGTTTCGCCCGCGGTCTGTGACCACTGGCCGCCCTCTCTCCGTCTCCTGCTGCGCTCTGTCTCAGGCCGAGACGGGTGTGCAGGGAACAGCGTGTCCTGGCTAGGGGCGATACAGCGTGTTCAGTGGCTTGTCATCACAGGACGAGTAGGTGCTGAACATGGAGCGGCACGCATTCAACAAGCTCGCGTTACATACAGGACCTTTGATTATTTGTGATTATTTGATTATTAAGTGTTTATTCTGCTGCAGCTGATTGGTTGGCTGATAATTTTTTATTTATTATTTTTTTTTTTTTTTATGCATGGAGGCAACTGGTGTTCAAGCGATCTGTAGTAGGCTATGTAAGGGTTATGCCATGGTCTGTCTGAATACTTGATTCTGATTGGCTGCCAGGTGTTCATTAAATTCGTTTAACTGCACAGGTAGTTCCAGGTCAGTTTAATCACGTTCTATATTAATGCGCTTACTATAAACATTGGTAACCATAGTAACATACAGTTACAGTTGAATAGTAATACAGATGAAAATAACCGTCATTTTTATCGTTCTGGTCAAATATTGCAGCGCAAATATTATTAACATCTTTAATATGTGAATGCTGGCAAATAACCATGGCATAAATGGGATAATCAATGGCTAGCTGTGCATTAAACGATTTGAATACATGACGTGGAGGCGAAGAACCACCCGACGCGCACCCACCCATAGAACGTGATTAAACTGACTTGGAACTACCTGTGCAGTTAAACGAATTTAATCAACACCTGCCAGCCAATCAGAATCGAGTATTCAGACAGACCATAGCATAAATGAGTATAAATAGAACAGAACTATGTTTAATTAGCCATTCAAGTGCTACACAGTTTTAAAAGAAAGCACAGTTTGCACAGGACCATTTGAAACATTTAGCATTGCATACTGCATACTTAATTTAAAAAAAGTAGTATACTGTATCTTTACATTAAATTGTAGTTATTAAAAAAGTAAGTCTAATTAAGTGACATTATTAAACTGATACAATTTAATAATTTATGAAAAGTTTTTTTTTTTTTTTTTTTTAATTGTTTTTCAGGGCCCAAAGAAATTCATTTTATTTTTTCAAATCCCCCCCCACAAATTCTGTTCTCCATTTTAATTTTTCTGAATTCCATTTTAATTGTTTAATTATAAAGCGTGTCTAATTAATTGAAATCATTTAACTAATACAATATAGCAATTTACTAAAAGTTTAAAAAATATTACATTTTTAGGGTGCTGAAAATCGTTTTATTTTTTCCCAAATTCAATTTTATTTTTGCCAAAGGTGTTTTTACCTTTCTTTTTCAGTTTTAATAGATTAATTACATTTGAATAATCAAAAACCTTGTCTAAACAATTGAATTCATTAAACTTTAACAATTTAAAAATGTAAAAGGAAACAATTTAAAAAGAAACATTTTTACAATATGAACAGTTTTATTTTTTCATAATTTTTTTTGTTGTCTGTTTAAATTTTCTGAATTTATGATTTAATACAAATGTATTATCAAAAATGATGATACTTTTGATCAATTGATGCAAAAATTTACCAACTATGAATTTCTGCATTATACAGTAAAATCCATTTTGGTGACTATGTGCCATGATTCTGTCCACATTTTGCCCTTTACCTCTTCTGAGTTGATATGAGTTTGGTATATTTGTAACCAGAGCTGGGTAGATTACTTACAATAATCAGTTAGTAATCCGTTACTGATTCCAGATTATATGACAAAAATTGTAGTCAGTAACGTAATCCGTTACATTACACATTTTATGTAATATAATCAGATTACTTTTGGATTACTTTTGACAACTCATTTATCACATTGTTTCAAATAGGATTATCTTGTACCATAATGATGTAAAAAATATGTTCCATTCATTGTAATTTACAAAATGAAGTGCATTAAACATTATATTACAAAAAGGCTTCCCAAACTATGGTTGGTAAAGGAACTGCAGGGGGTTTGTGAGTTAATGAAAAGCTAGCAATTAATTAAATCATAAAAAATTAAAATTTAAATAAATCATTTTAAAACAAAGTCGCTTTCAAGGAAAGTCTCTTCACTCGGTGGCCATATTTGCAACACCTCTGGGCAGCTCAAACAAGACCAAGTCCTATCTAAATGAATGGGGGAATCTCGAAATGTCAAAAACTGCTCGCTGAACTCACAATTAAATTACATATGTCAAATCAGCAACAAAAATCTGAAATTAATTGCCCAACGAATGTTGCTCTTATCATCAAATAGCATTTAAAAAGCTTATTTTTCAGGCTAGACCAGCCAATGTGCATACACAGTCATAACGTGCCTATGACTGTGCATGGACCTTGGCTGGTCTAGCCTCAGGTTTCTATGAAAAATTTAGCTCTTTCATTTAGAAGGTGGGACTATTCCACCATATCGCACGTTGCAGTTTCTCCCATTTATAAGTATAGTGAACCGTCTTTGTATTTCTATAGTCTTTGTTTTAAAATAAAAATTTAAATAAAACACTTACTAAAAAAGATGAAATATCTTTATTTACCTGCCTGCCATGTGACCATTAATCATCATCAAAAAACTGTGAACATGCAAGTGATACGTAATTATTGAAATATTTATTTTCAAAATCTCAGGGGTTAATAATATATTCGGTGAATAAGGTTTAGATGTCAAAAAGTTTTGGAATGCCTGCATTACATGTAAATAAGAAACAACGTGAATATGTGCATTTTAATGAGTTTGAAAGACAAAAGCCTTCCAAAGACATAATAATGCATGGTTAAAAAATCCTACAGAGTGATAGTTCAAATGAAAATGAATGTGTTCATCAGTAGTTGATGCAATGTCGAAACCCTTCTTAAACCTGAAATGATTTTTGTAAATCTAGTGGTCAAATGCTGTGTCACCACCTGACTAATGATTAATGGCTAATGACTGTGTGTAATGTGTGAATGTCCACAAAACTGGACTTTCTTAATGTATATAATCGGTAGGTTATTTTAGAAAGGAAAATTTAAAAGATGAAAAATAAAAATTAGGGAGAATCAATGAATTTAGAATAATTTATTGCTATTGTGTGAATAATATGTAATCATGTAATCCATAAAAAAGTAACTGTAGTCTGATTACGAGTATTTTAAAATGTAACTTACTCTAATTACAAGTACTTAATTTTTGGAATCTGATTACGTAATACAGATTACATGTAATCAGTTACCACCCAGCTCTGTTTGTAACATTTCGGTCCATTTCAGTCCATGTCTGACCTCATTGTAGCTCGATGACCTTGAATGTCTCTGACTGAGAGTGCCGTGTCCCTCTTTGACCCCTGAGCACAAAGATCTGCTGTATTTGTCCTCCTTCTCCTCTGGCTCATTGTTTCCCGTCTTCAGTGTGTTTTTCCCTCTTTCTTGCTTCACTCTTCAGTGAAATTGAGTGAATGAGTTTCTGTCTGTCTTTTTCTGTCTTCATCATTGTCACATACGATTGTGTCAGTCAAACATGATTGTCGCTTCCAGACCCTTCAGTCTCAGATTTTCCTTTAGTCTAAATCTCTGTATTTAGATGCAGAAAATACCATGGAAATACCATTTATTCTTGGACCTGTACTATAGTAGAAGACAACTGACTTTCAGTATCAACTTCATCTCAAATGTTTCCTAAAATTCCTCAGGAGAGATAAAAACAGACCCAAATGAGTCACTAGTTGTCATGTGATAAGAGTCTAGAGCTGTAAAATGAATATCTAGAGCAGCTCAAATCTTTTGATGAGAAATGTTTGGGTTCATATTGAGATCTCTGACATGATTCCAGACTTTGGTATCTTGAGCAACTCTGAGCACAGTTTGAAATGTAGAGATCTCTTCAGAAACTCTAACATTACAAAAGTGTGTTATTTGTATACTTAAGAAAACTTAAAATAAGAGTATGAGAGAGAGAGAGAGTAAGAGAGTATCTGACACTTACTTGCGTATACTTGGCTTATAATGAGAAGTGTACAGAAAAGTCTAAGTATAGGTCAAATATACTTCTCAGTATAAGCCAAGTATACTTATACCTATATCTCTGATAAGTAAATAAAATAAGAGAGTATGCTCTCAGTAGGGCTACGCGATACATCGTTTCAGCATCGATATCACGATGTGTGCATCGGCGATGTTTAGTATACTGACTGTTATATTTATACTGGTTGTTTTCGCGACAACTGTCATGTTGTACTGCCCCACACCGCAACAGCTAGAGGCTGTCTACACTGGACGAGACAAAGCGACCGTTGCAAATCATGTGAACTTTGTGTCAGTACATCGTAAAAAGAACTAGGGATTTACTCTCGGGGATTTGTTGTGCGCGCCGCTTCCACTGTAGACAGCAGCCACAGCATCACTGATTATAGTGGGTTCTACTGTATTTTGTCGCGTCGCGCAACGCCACTCGCGTCCGGTGTAGACACGGTGGGAGCTACGCAGATGCACGTGAACACTGAATTCCGTTCATCTCTGCGTCTATTTGTGTCTGAAATGACGCGCGAAACTGTCAAAATGCATGTCTCTGCAAGTATCCTTGTAAACACGGTTGCTTGTGGCTTAGGTGAAGGTAAACAATTGAGAAAGTAAATGGATAGTATATTGGTTCACAGCCGTTTAATGTTCCTGAGACTTTCTGTGTCATGAAAGTTAATCAAACAACAAAACAGAGAAAAATCACTTTTGTAGCTTTAACACAGATTTATTAGATTTAATTTATACAGTGAAGACTATGCAGTGTTATTTTATATTTGATTAGGCATATTCAATTTCTGTACCTGCATACTGTTAGCCTTACCTGAAGAATATAAAGCACTGTTTATTTCATTTGTATTATTTTTCTATTATATTTATCTATGTTTGTAATATGCTTATTTTCTATGCTGATTTATTCACCTACAAAATCACCCCAATCATTGATTGTTTTCCAAATAGAGCTGTTCAAGTCATCAGTTTTTTTTTTTTTCATATCGCAATATATATATCGTAGAAAAAAAATTGCAATGTGAGTTTTTTCTAATATCGTGCAGCCCTAGCTCTCAGTCTACCTTTTAAGTTCTTAATCTTTTGATTGAGATATACTTACTTATTAGGTATTCTAAGTATACTTGGCTTATACTGACAAGTATATAGAAAAGTCTAAGTACAGGTGCATCTCAATAAATTAGAATGTCGTGGAAAAGTTCATTTATTTCAGTAATTCAACTCAAATTGTGAAACTCGTGTTTTAAATAAATTCAGTGCACACAGACTGAAATAGTTTAACTTTTCCACGACATTCTAATTTATTGAGATGCACCTGTATATTTGGCCTATACTTGTACTTATAGTATTTTTCTAAAGTATATCTCGATCAAAAGAATAAGTGTACTAAGTATACTTGGATTATAAGTAGAAAGAAAAGTCTTAGTGTATTTGCCTTGTACATGTACTAAATGTTTTGATCGAGATATACAGTCAAACCAAGATTCAGGTTCAGACACCTTCAACATTTCTGACATTATATCACAGTTTATTCGCTATAGTTTAGAAAATGGTAATAAAATATGACAATAACTCAGAGTTAAACTGTGTCAGAACAAATTCATCTTGATAATGTCAGATAACTTTGATAGAAAGGTATGTAATGAATTCGGTTGAAGCTGTTAAATTTAAGTACACAATTAGATAATACCAATTTAGGTCAACCAATTACCAAGCAATGCTTAATTTTGTAAAAAGGTCACATTAGCAATTAAAGAAACAGCACTTAAGCAAAACATGGTCAGGTCAAAGTGTCTGAATAATATTTGGTCCCAAATTTTTTTTATCAATTTTACTAGTAGTCTACTGCATGAAGAATTTTTGGTTATAATATGTCACAGTTTACTTTATTTTGCTGTCTCACTTACATAAATGAACTATAGTGTCCTGCACTCGCTAGTAAAAAAAAAATAAAAAAAAAATAAAAAAGTCTAATTATATCTGGTGTCTAAATAATTTTTGGTTTGACTGTACTTAAGTAAAACATTATATATTCTAAATATACTTGGCTTATACTGACACCTATAAAGAAAAGTCTATTTGGCCAATATTTGTACTTAATACTCGAGATATATTAATTATTTTGGTATTCAAAATATAGTTGGCTTATTAAGTATGCTAAGGATTTGGCCTATACTTGTATTCATCTTTTGATCAAGGTATACTAGCATTATTAGGTACCCTAAGTATACTTGGTTAATGCTGAAAAGTATAAAGAAAAGTCTGAGTTTGGACTATACTTGTTCTTAATCTTTTGTTCGAGATATACTTAAGAAAAATATTAAGTAGTCTAAGAATGCTTGGTCTGTATACTGACAGCAAGTATACAGAAAAGTCTAAGTATAGGCCTATTTGGTCTACTTGTACTCTTTTGATTGAGATGCACTTAATGCACTTAATGTAATTGTGTTTACTCTTTTAATAGAGTTGCCTTTGAAATACTTTTCCCAAATATTGTCATCTTTGAGGTAGTACTCCAGCATATGTTTTACATGCGTTCTTATGAACTTACATCTTCAAGTTTATAGCAACAAGTTTGCTTTATTCAGTTCACTTGTATTATAGAAACCATCACTGTACCGCTTTGCTTTTTTGTTTGTGTGTCATTTATAAACTCGCTCTGTCATGTGATCTAGTAACCTTCAGATGAACTCTTTACACTTGCATTGTGTCATGAGTTCAGGAAACCTCACATGACCTCAAAATACACCTATAGTGGCATATAAGTAAAAGCTTAACTAAGCCTCATAGATATTGACTAAGTGCCCGCAAAATCTCTCTCTTTAGCTCGCAGCTCCTGCAGGCTTGTTTAGCTCACTGATTTTCTCTCTGTGTCACACAGATGCGACACAGACATTTAGATAAGGCTATTGTGAGTGAACTTACCATATTTACTGCTGATAAAAAAAATTGCTATGGCTGGCAGACAACACAAAGATTTAGCAGTGCTAGTATCTGACAAGCTGTTATTTGTTGTGCCTCAATTAAATGAGACAATACTGTGATTTATGTTGAGTTGTTTTGAAAATGTTTTATGATAATGCTGTCATTGTTAACTAAAATAATTTTATGAATTGAAGCTGAAATAAATATAAATATTATATGAAAAACTTAATTGAATATGAGACATTTTCAATTCAATTCAAGTTTATTTGTATAGTGCTTTTCACGATGCAAATCGTTGCAAAGCAGCTTTACAGAAAATTAAAGTTTCTACATTATATTTAGTAATAGCTTATCAGTGGTGACTGTCTCAAGTTGATGTCCATATGACAGAAATATACGGTAAAAATCAAGCAGTTAGTTAATGTCATGTAATCAAACAGACGGTGAACACTATTAACAGAAATGATTATATGTTGCGATCAAACTTATAGCAAAATTTGGTAGTTTTGTATGTTGTCTGAGGGTTGGCATCATCTCTTCTCAGGTTTTCGGTCATCTCAGGTCTTTGTAAGGGCTGGATCCAGACTGAAGCTTCTGTAATTCCTAGGCAAAAACAAAGAAAGTAATAGAGAGAAATTAGCGTAGCTGCTGTTCAACTAAGCAAAAAAATGATGTGTTCAACCCAAGCAAAAGAATGAAAATGTGTCAAAAATGAACATTTTGACTTGGCAACCAAATTAAATAAAATAAGTAGGGCCCTATGAAATCCGTTTTATTTTTTCCCCAAATTCCGTTTTAATTTTTCTGGATTCTGCTTTTTTCCATTTAAATTTTTCTCGACTCCTTTTTAATGGTTAAATTATACTGTATTAATCAAAAAACATGTCTAATTAATTAACATTTTCACATCAATTTATTACTTTACTTTTAGTCATTTAGCAGACGCTTTTATCCAAAGCGACTTACAAATGAGGACAACAGAAACAATCAATTGTAGTATTAAAACAACTAAAACTGATCCAAAACTAAAAGCTAAAACTTTATAAATAGTATATATACACACACATTGAAAAAAAAATTATTAAATAAAAATGAGAAATGCATGACAAAATTTCTAAACTTAACATTTAAATGAAAACAAAATAAAGCTACAAACAATTCAAAATATTAAGAGAACAAAAGGTATAAGAGTGTAATAATTATTCTAACATAAAACTAAGCCAAACAACTACGTGTATGTACACACACACACAGACATATATGCACACACACACACACATATCCATAAATTCAATATTATTTCATTTCCATGTAGTTTGTTGAAGTACTAAAATAACTCAAATTAAATAAAACTAAAACTTAATAAATAACTTATACAGACATAATAGAAAAAAACTAATAAAATGACAAACATAACTACAACTGTAACTAAAATTAAAATAGATAACATATACAAATCAAACTACATTAGTTTAACAGTAATCCTAAAAAAATAACTGTGCCAAACATACAAGTAAGAAATGGTTATAAAAACTGAAAGAGAAGTGAAATAAGTAATAGGAAAGAGAATAAATGGAAAGCGGTACTTATCCCTTGCCGGTGTCCCTGTCCGGTGGAGTCGCTCGGTAGAGTCGATGGTCTTTACACACTTCGGTCTTCACACGACGAGGGCTGCCACGACCGCTGCTGCGGTATAATAACCTTTTTTTATACCCGTCTAACAAAACACTAATTGAATTCAGCTGGACACACTTTCCTGTTAATCACAATAAATGGCCACGCAAGCGCAGACACTAACAAGGTACGCCATACAGTACGAGACCAAACGCGATTTCAGCACGTCTCCACTCAGTAAACAAAACAAGCATTTCTTACACCGTCTTCTGCTGGCGCTTGAACACACTTTCCTGTTAATCACAATAAATGGGCACGCAAGCGCAGACACATTATTAATTATTATTAAAAGTTTAACAAAATTACGTTTTATTTTACCTATGAAATGTTTTATTTTTTTCTCACCATATGTTTTGTTGTTACTAAATTCTGTGTTTTAGCATGTCTAATTATTTGAATGCATAAAAGCAACTTAATTTATTCAATTTTTTCTTAAAATAGCCTTATGAAATGTTATTTTTTCCTTCAGAAATTCTGTGTTGTGTATTTTTAAATTTTTCTAGTTATCAAATGAAGGCAAAAAAACATTAATTTAATATATCTTTTAATTACTGAAAATTAAGCAAACTTTATTTTTTGCCAAACAAAGGGGATTTACTATTAAAATTAAAACATGGAAGAAATGTTGTGTGATGTTGTGTGATTATTCCTTAAAAAATAATGTTTGTTTCATTCATAGTAGTAGTAGTAGTAGGCTATGTAATATATTTCTGGCACAGTATCTTCAAATTAAACCGGACATTTATTTTGACGGGTTGCCGTGGATACCTTTACAGTTCTGTTTATGTGATATGAGGCTAGTTTTTCTCAAATCAAAAGGTAAAATGCTCATGAATTGACTCTCAGAGCAATTCTGGAGATGTTGTTCATGTGTTTACATCCTCATTTAGTGAGACAGCTGACGCTGAAAACACCGCGAGCATCACACACGCTTCAGTCTGTGTTTAGTAAACAAAACCGCGCGTCTGTGCCATTCATTCACACAGAGACATGCAGAACATGCAGGATTCATATTTAAATCGACTTTTGCAGCTTAATATGTACAGATACTAGTCCATATCGCGATTTGATTTAAGTGTAATGACCTACTTTTGATTCATTCATTCAAAATTTGACAAATTTCGTGACATTCCACGTTAAACTGTAAATTCCGTTTTTATGACTGGATTCCACGATTCCATCCGCGTTTTCCGTATCGCGGAAATCATAGGGCCCTAAATAAGTTTAAGCTGAGATACTAAAATTACTCAAACTACTTTTTAAAATATGTAATAAAAAGTGAGATAGCGAAATAGAAATTAGGTTTATTAATTTTACAAGAATGTAGTAAAAAAAAGCACATAACCAAAATACTAAAACAAAAACTAAATTAAAAAATGAAATTGTAAAAATAAACTCTAATTTAAAATATTAACAAGTACTATAGTATAACATAAATAATGCTAAAATAACACTAACGTATAACTGCAACTAGTGTGAAATAATCACAGAATTCATTATGTAAAATTTTGCCTTGGCAAATAAAAGAAATAAGTTTAAGTTGAGATACTAAAATTACTCAAGCTAGAACTGAAATAAAAAATAAAGCAAAAGAGAAATTAGATTTATTAATTTTACAAAAATATAACCACACATAACCAAAATACTAAAACTAAAATTAAATTGAAAATAAAATAAAATGAAATAAAAATAAAAGCTAATTTAAAATATTAACAAATACTATAGAGTGTATAAATAATACTAAAATGACACTGGTGTGTGACAACTAGTGTATAAAAATAATCAATATTAAAGGGTCATGAAACCCCAGACTACTTTTTCTGAGATTTTAGCCGAGGTGTTTGTGTTGCACATCATAGAAGACAATGTTAGCAGCCATTAATTTTAATTGCTGGAGACAACTGGTTAATTTTAAGCTTTTTTGCTTTTTCATCTTCCTGGTTTAAAATCTACATTGTGTTGATGTCACATTTTGTGACGTGGCAAAGGACTATAGTACATCGATGACGCATCAATGTCTATTTAAATTATTCATGAGACTGCGTGTTCTTATCCTATGAGAAGACACTTCGCTTAATTATTCACAACAGCATGTGTTGATTTGCTATGACATATGCTACAGACTGTGAGATTGCGTACATTAACTGAGATAAACGTTCATGGATCGAAGGAGAGTGTTTGTTTTTGCTTTGTAATGAGAGTTCGGCACAAATGCGATTCATTCACTTAGTGATTGTAACTGTTTTTACAGCTCCGTGACACAACCCGTCAAAAGGCTTATATAAACGCCGCAGAATAAGCCTTAAAAGTAATCAGAGGTGCAACAGCGCATTCATATATATGTTTTCAATGCAGAGTGCAAATGACTGTGCATTTATTTGTTTTTAACTCGAAGTTGTCTGTGTTGTCTGTGTTGTCTGTCTCCCCTCTTCCCCCTCCGCTCCGCAGCCCACCACACCACACCCACTTCTGCAGCATTTTTAAAAATTGTGACCCTGGAGCACAAAACCAGTCTTAAGTAGCACAGATATATTTGTAGCAATAGCCAACAATACATTGTATGGGTCAAAATTATTGATTTTTCTTTTATGCCAAACATCATTAGGATATTAAGTAAAGATCATGTTCCATGAAGATATTTTGTAAATTTACTACCGTAAATATATTAAAACGTAATTTTTGATTAGTAATATACATTGCTAAGCACTTCATTTGGACAACTTTAAAGGCGTTTTTCTCAATATTTAGATTTTTTTGCACCCTCAGATTCCAGATTTTCAAATAGTTGTATCTCAGCCAAATATTGTCCAATCCTAACAAACCATACATCAATGGAAAGCTTATTTCTCAATTTTAAAAATAAATGACCCTTATGACTGTGGTCCAGGGTCACAATTGTGGTGAGAACTAACCAGTGCTGAAACAGGGGGTTTCATGACCCTTTGATGGCCAATGTGCCAATGACCATATGCAATGTTTACAGTAGATATATACAATAAAGATTGTTAATCTCTCCATGTGGCTGCTCTCCTCTGCTTCACAGGCCGATGTGTGATTGGCGCTCTGCCGCTGTCCGCCAGCATGGTAGACATGGAAAAGCACTACAGCCCCCTGTCGCCGCTGGACGACTCCGTGCTGGACAGTGCTCTGTGCCGGGACTTCATCGGGGGAATGGAAGACCTTCAGGACATCTCTCAGTCCATCGATGAGGACGCTCTCAGCAGCTTCGAGGTGACCGAGAACCAGTCTTCAGGTCTGTGCTCTGGATCAGAGAGCTCCACTGCGTTAGGTACACAAACACTGCCACTCAAGTACATGCAGACTTTTAAAGAAAAGACACCTTTCCTCTACGCATTATGAGAATTAAGAACCCGAGACACCGCTTCCACAAAATACAAACCATACTTTGCATAGTTTGCATTTTTCAGTATAAAGCCAAAAACATACTCTACAGACGTTAGCAAATGTAGCTGTGAATGCTTTGCTGACATGTTGTAAGCACTGTAATTTTGTTAGATTTCTGCTTATGAAAAAAAAGAAAATAAACAATTTGCCAATAGAATAAAAACAGAAAATGTATGCAAGAAATATCCAAAAGAAAGTGTTACTATTTTTTCTTCGATATTCAGAACTGATGTTTTTTTTTTATTGTTATTTTAAATAATCATTAGACTATGTCAATCAAAATGTAATATGTACAATAGCAGTAGTAATAGTTATAATAATAGCTGCTATTATTATTAATTTATTATTTAAAAAACATTAATAATAATAATAATAATAATAATTATTATTATTATTATTATTATTATTATTACAATTAAAAGGATGGCAAAGTGGGATGTTTTCATATATTACCATGATATTTACTGTACCTTATAACTAATATGCTGATGTTTTTGTGTTGTTTTATTTTATTTTTTTTAAATCAATAGTACATCAATCAAATTAATATGTACAACAACAATAATAATAATAATAATAATAATAACAATTATTATTATTATTATTATTATTATTATTATTATTATTATTATTATATTTGTTATTTATTTATACTTCCTCATTATTATTATTATTATTATTAAATTATAATCAATATTGGCAAAATGGGATGTTTTCATATTTTACCAGAATGTTTATCTGATAATTTAATTGATCTGATAATAAAATTAAGAAATGTTATTTTGGTGTTGTTTTATATGTCTCAAAATGTATCGTATTTTATGGATGTTGATATATGAATGCTGATTAAAAAATATTTTTAGTTTTATAATATGTAACATGTTTTGCATTCATGTGATTGTATAGAAAATGTTGTGGACAATTACATTTTATACTGCATAATAATTTCATATTTATTTACTGTCAGGCAGGAAATGTAAGTTTTTCTTCATTGCATTGTGCATATTCACAAGATTTATCAGACTAAGTGCAAATTGTCAAGTGTCACTTGACATGTTTGACCTTTTAGACCTTTCAGTAGTTTTCGTTTGGTCATCAGTGGCTTGTGGTTCTGGAATGTCTGACCTAGTTGTTATTTCTAGAAGCTTAATTGATATATAATTCTCATATTAATTCTGTTAACAAACTTTATATTCCTAAATGTGATTAGTTTCAGAATCTCAACCTGCTGTTTCACCTTATAACAGTTACACAACACACATAACCGTGCTGAATAATAAGATATCAGACAGTCAAAGACAGAAAAGGATTGTTGAGGTTAAAATACTTGAGAAACGAGGAAGTGACATCATGGAAGGTTTTTGAGGCAAGAGAATCTCAGAGCAGTGGATTAGAATTGAAGTAAACAGGTTTCTAAAGAAGCTTAGGCTTAATAATTTGGCAGAAAAGTGAAGACTTTGAAGTATTTTAGTAATTATTAGAAGACTTCAAAGTAACTTCACACCAAAGACTCTGGTATTACACTGCAAAACTTGTATTTTGAAATATATACATATGTATGTATGCACTATGTAGAGATTTATGTATGTATGTATAGATAGATAGATAGATAGATAGATAGAGCAAAATGAGATATTTTTATATGTTAAATTGTTCATGATGGAATTTATTATTTATGATATATATTTATAATTATTATGCATAACTGATGTTTTAATATTGTTTCATTTTAATGAATCACAAGACAATTAAAATGTAATATGTACATTCTTATTATTATCATCATCATCATCATTATTATAACAGTAATCATAATTATTATATATTTTATTTTATTCTTTTTCAAATTGTGTTCTAGATATTTAATAATGATTAGACTTCATCAATTACACATAATATTCATTTATTTATTTAAAATCAATGATCGCAAAGTGAGATGTTTATATAATCAAATTATTTATGATACATATAACTAAGATGCAGAACTGATGTTTTAATGTTGTTTTATTTTAAAAAACCATTAGACTACATAAATTAAAACGTAATATGTACAATAATAATAATGATAGTTTTCATTATTATTATTATAATTAATTATAACAATAACAAATAAATATTATTATTTATTTCATTTTATTACAGTGATTTTCTAATTGTGTTCTAGATCATTACAGTAAGAACATTTATTTTATTATATAATTCTTTTTGTTTTGTTTTGTTGAAGGACATTGAGATTGTATTAGTTTGGTTTTGTTTGCTCTCTTGTGCAGATGCGCTGACTCCCGCGTCCAGCCCGTCGTCAGGTGTGTACGGCGGCCCGGCGGGACAGGAAGAGTTCACCTGCACCTCTCTGAACCTGGAGTGCCGTGTGTGTTCGGACCGCGCCTCAGGATACCACTACGGGGTTCACGCGTGTGAGGGCTGCAAGGTGAGAGCCGGCCCTTTAAAGTGCCCCTATTATGGCTAATGAAAGGTTCATATTTTGGTTTTGAGAGTCCCCAACAACAGGCTGACATGCATGTAAGGTCAAAAAACACTTTCATTGTCTTATAATATGCATTTATTTTTACCTTATTTGCGCAACGACTCCCAAACGATTCGCTCAACGATTCATTTTTATAAAACCCTCCTTTGCGTGATGCTAATCTGCGGTGATTGGTCCGATTGGTCTCATTTTCATTTCATCTCGCCTGTAATGTCTGATAAAGCAGCGTTTGTGAGCGCAGTGCTGCTTTGTGTACAGCGCTACCGGAGAAACCGCTATTTTTACCGCTCCAAAAGTGACACCTAGTGGCAAAGAATGAATTTGCATTTTCATTCAGACCAACGGGAAAAGACCAACAAGTGGGCAATATGCTAATGTTTCATGTTGACATCAATGTAAAACGGCTTTGGATTCGTTTTAAAAACGACTCGTTTCAGTGATTCAGAGTTGACTCTTTCTTTTGAGAGACAATAACTTTATACACAGTGCACTTTTAGATTTAAAACTTTGCAGGATGTTTTCATTCACTTAGAGCTGTGTTACAAGACTGCACTTTAAGACCTGCAGATAATTGCCTTCACAAAGATAATGAATGAGGGCTGAAATGGCACTTTAGCAGCTGTTTGCCTACTTTTTGAGGTTTACAGTACAAGGTAACATTTCTATGAATTTTACTGTAAAATATGTGTATAATGTATGAAGTATAGAGGCATTAGACTGAAAAGTTTCTGTATATTATCCATCACACACACTGCTGGCCTGTCAGAGCCCCAGGACACACACACTGGCCTCATTGAGGTCACTGAGGATGTTTTGCCCTCATATCTGTGTCTAGAGGAACATCTGTTGACTGCACACATTAGTCATAATATTGTTGTTAGATGAGCAACAAAAACACTGGCTGAGTTCTTACCACAGTGTGTTTGCTTTTGCTTTAATGTCTATGTGCTTTATGAACTTAAAGGCCAGACAGACCGTAATATTGTCTGGGAGAATTAATGCATTTTGAAGTATTTTAAAGTGCTTTTTAAAGGTTGGTATTTTTATTTTATGATGGATACCAAAGCCAATTATTTTAGTAATTAAGTAATTTAGTTTTATTTTAATAAATAATCATTAGACTACATCAATTAAACAATTATATAATTATTAATGTAATTATAATTATATAATAATTGTTTAATTTTTAATAATTGTTAGACTAAATCAATCCAACTTAATATGCACAATAATAATAAAAATAATTGTTCATAATAGAAGTTGTTGTTATTATTATTATTATTATTATTATTATTATTATTATTATTATTATTATTATTATTATTATTATTATTATAAAAATCAGTTATAGCATAGTGGGATGTTTTAATACATTGGCAGTATATTAACCTGATATGCAGAACTGATGTTTTAGTTTTGATTTTTTTATTTTATTTTGTGTTAAATAATCATTAGACTACATCAATCAAAACTTTATATGTACAACAACAACAACAACAACAACAATAATAATAATAATAATAGTTACTGTTATTATGTATTATAACAACAATTTAACAAAACAAAAACAAATATAGCAAATTAACATAACAAAAATTATTTTAACAACAACAACAACAATTATTATTATTTTTTATTATTACTATTGTTTTTGTTGTTGTTATTATTATTATTATAAATCAATCATGACAAAGTGTAATTTTTTCATATATTATCAGAATATGTTCAGGTATACCAGATATTAAGTAGATGATACTTGCAAAAGTGCAAACATCGTTAATGAATATTGATCAAACTGAAGATTGCATTACATCTCTCATAATATTTCTGTGAATTTTTTATCTTTATTGTTGTGTATATGTTTTGTCACTTCACTTGCAAATTTATTTGACTTTTAAATGCTCTCTGCTCATAAAGAATCATTGGAAGCTATTTATTCATCTGTCACCTGACTTACAGTAGGCCTTGACCTTGAAGTTCAAACACGGGCGACAGGTGCGTCCTCGCCCCGTCCGGCTGTAAGTTATGTGACTGCTTGAGCCGAGTCACAGGCCACGGCTGCAGAGGTCAACACGCTCTAGAAGAGTTAAATACAGCCCGTGTGATATGATGATGATGATGATGATGATGATGATGATGATGATGATGCAGTGTTTATCATCCATACAGGCTTATACTTATTTATAATCATTTCTAATACTGTTTCTATTACCACACCAGCTGGAGTAAGAGCAGTACTGTGGATCAGAGAGTAAAATAAAAGCACACATAATAATATATATTTAATATAATATATTTTTACATTGCATATTAATTAGGGGTGGGAGAAAAAAATGATTCTCTGATGCCTCACAATTTTCTCTTGAAGGATTCTGAAAACATCACAAATGTCAAAACAGATCAGCAATAATTCTTAGAAAAACAGAAAAATCCTTCAGTGTGCTTGTCTAGAAACGTTCAGCACTTAGAGATGCAATGCACTCTTTGTTTATTGCTAGTAATATGCTTCTTTGTTCTTCTTTATTACTGACTATTTGCTTGTAGCCTTTGTTTTAAAGCTGTATTTATAACATGGCTTATATAAAAACAATAAAGATCATATTTGTAATTATTCAAGAAAAGTGCTTAGAATTAGATACGTAATTAAGTAACAGTGGTATAAATTAAATATTGAAATGTTTAGTCTGTTTTGAAACTATATTTTGAAAATTGCTTAAAACATTTACTGTAATTTTTATTATTAATGTGTAATTATTTAAAAACATTTATAATTAAATAAGTAATTAAATATAAATGGTATAAATTAAATATTGAAATATTTAGCCTATATGTTTTGGAACTATATTTTGAAAATTACCTAATTACAAATTAATAATAATTACTGTAATTGTTTTTGCTAAAAAAGTACTTTACTTAAAATTACCTAAAGCAATTACAATATTATTATACATTTGTAATTATTATATAAAGTACTTATAATTAAATAAGTACTAGAAACTTTCAGATACTTAAAGTGGCCTAAAAATTACGGCACTCTTTGTTTATTGCTTCTAATATGTCTCTTTATTTTTCTTTATTATTTACTTTTTGCTTGTAGCCTATGTTTTGAAGCTGTATTTAGAAAATTTTATAATCAAAACAATTACAGTAATTATTATTAATTTGTAATTTTTTTAAAGTACCTATAATTAAATGGTAAATAATTACATAAAAATGGTATAAATTAAATATTTTATTAAATATTTAATTATTTAGCCTATGTTTTGAAGCTATTTAGAAAATTGCTAATTTAAAACAATTACAGTAATTATTTTTAATCTGTATTTTTTTTTTAAAGTAATTAAATACAATTGTATAAATTACATATTTAAATTAGTTGAACAAATTTATTAATTTAAATCAAGAATTGTTTGGGAAATGAATCGTGACTCCAGAATCAGATCGAATTGAATCGTCAGGTGCCTGAAGATTCCCATCCTTAATATTAATGTAGAATTTAATTGACGTGCTTTACATCAGAAATAGCTTTTGGAATCAGAATTGTGAGCCTTAACTGTCCGTTTCATAATACCTCACTGGTCTGCGTCTCCATCTGCTCAGTCATGTTTTGGACACTCGCGGCGTGTCTGTCCTCGACTCGACCTCTCCTCCTCTTCCTCCTGTCCCTGGTGCCTCTCCATCTCGCTCCGTATCTCCCCATCTAATCTCCCTTTCGAAACCGCAGTGTTTCTAGGGACAGAATGGCTCAATATGAGTGAAGCAAGAGTGATTAGTTTTTACAGCCCCGTCCCTTCTTGCCAGCCTGCACTTGAGTCTCTGCTCTGCTGGCAAACCGCTGGTCGTCTTCAGCGCTTCGCCAAATTGTGCAAGATGCTCAATTTCATGCTTTGGATGCATTTATGACCTCAAGAACTGTTTATTCTTTCCAGGGAATAACACTCTGATATCCAGCTGGAGCTTATGGCTTCAAATGGCTTGGCTTTGAGCAGCAGTTCATCGTCAACTAGTTTGAATATAAATGTTTTTTTGGTAATGTTTGTTCACCAAGGCTGCATTCAGTTGATCAAAAATACTATAAGAAATACAGTAAAATTATGAAATATTATTCGAATTTAAAACGGTGTCTTCTATTTGAATGATAAAATATATAATTAATATAATTTCTTCCTGAGATGCAAAGCTGAATTTTCAGCATCATTAATCCAGTCTTCAGTGTCTTGTGATCCTTCAGATATTATTCTAATATACTGATTTGCTGCTCAAGAAACATTTTTAATTATCATCAAAACTGTCAGAAAAGAGTTGTGCTGCTTCAGATTTTTTTGAATACATTTTATTACCATGACACATTTTATTTTTCAGGATTCTTTAATGAAGTTCAAAAGAACAGCATTTATTTGAAATTTTGTAACATTTTAAATGTCTTATTTAATATATATAATATAATATAATATTAAAATAACATAAATGTTGTTTAATTTAAAAGCATATTTGTGCTGATATATTTACTATATTTACATATAAGAGCATCAGAAAACACAAAAATGCAGAGCAAGGCAAGTCCAAAACAAGTAAAGAAAAAAATTTAATTTAATTTAATTTAATTTAATTTAATTTGCATTAATTTTATTTTAAAATAATAATTAACATTAATTTAAATTTAAATTAATTAAAATAAACATTTAAAATATATTAAAGCAATAATAATTTTAGTACTTTCCATTTGTAAAATATTAAATTAACTTATGTAAAAATAGGTATTACCACGTGGTTATTTAATTATTAAAACAAAAAATATTATGCTTCTCCAGCCAGAATGACTGTCTGTACTTCCATGCATATAATTTCCATTATGTAAGATTCTGATCATGCCGTTCACTCCTAATGTTAAGTATGGGTCAGATTGTCAGCCTTGTTCCTATTTTGAATCTCTGTCACCATGCCTGGAAGGCAGAAGCTGTGTTTCTAAGAGAGGAAACCCCGACGGATCCAAGGACAAATGAGGACAAACACAACCTACAAATGTGCTGCCAAGCTATTTCCAGAAGCGCCTGGTTTAGATTGTGTACATGAATTTAATAGCAAGATATGAACTTAAAATAAGAGGAGCTGTCTGTATGGGGTACAGTACAGAGCGAGACAGATATTTAAAGCTAGCATTGACCTTACATTGATCTGGTTGGTCTGGAAATGCTTGTAGGAATGTGTGTTATTCTGGTTTTTCAGAATGAACTCAAACAGAGTTCTGTTTCTCTGTCTTGTAGGGTTTCTTCCGCCGGACCATTCGCCTCAAGCTGCAGTACGATAAATGTGAACGACGCTGTAAGATCCAAAAGAAGAACCGAAACAAGTGTCAATACTGTCGCTTTCAGAAGTGCCTGTCTGTGGGCATGTCCCACAATGGTGAGTGTGATAAACAAAACCCAGTTCTGATGGTCATTTAATTGTTTTTCATCTAATTTCAACATTTGCAGAGGCTAGTGATTTCATTTATTTATTTATTTTTTTGGACAAACACTAAGGTCATTTGGTAATTGAATAACTGTCCGAATCCACTTCTCTCAGTTTATGGGAACGGATCAATCCAAAAGTCGTTACATAGATCACTGCGAACTGTACAATAACAGTTGCGCGTCGTGATAATGTGCACATATTTTAAATATGGACAATTTTATTAGTGAAATGCTGGAAAATTTACAAGAATAATATTACGTCACTGCTTTTTTTGGTAACAATAAGGTTCTTTAGTTAACATTAGTTAACAACATTAGTTAACATGAACTAAGAAGGAACAATACTTCTACGGCATTTATTAATCTTAGTTAAATGCTAATTTCATCATTTACTAATGCATTATTAAAATCACAAGTTGTGTTTGTTAACATTAGTTAATGCACTGTGAGCTAATGTGGACTAACAATGAATGACTGTATTTGTATTAACTAACATTAACAAATATGAATAAATACTGTAATAAATGTATTGTTCATTGTTTGTTCATGTTAGTTAATACAGTAACTAATGTTAACAAATGACACCTTATTGTAGTGTTACCATTTTTATTTACAATTTTTTTTTTTGTGCAATTATTTATTTATTTATGGTATTGATATTTTTCTATATACATTTTATATTAGGGTTTGCACAACTAATCAGTGTTATTGCAGTTACAGTGTTATTTAAGTATCACTGAGATACTATTATAATTTTATTGGTATTTGTAATTAAATTTTATTTTCATATTTTCTTTATATTTTTATGTGTTCACTTAAATTTTAGTTAAAGTTTTAGTAATTTTGTTTTGTGCTTTTGTCATGTCTATTAGTTTTTTTTGGTCTATATTTTTATTAAATTTATTTCAGTTTTAGTAATGTTTAGTGATGCAGTACTTCAAGTTCAAATCAAAATGAAAAATGATGCTTTGACAAATAGCTGAAATAAAATAAGTTTAAGTTATTGTAAATTTTATTTTATTTCAATTAACATTTATTTCAAGTAGTGAATTTTTTTATGGCTTTAATTTCAGTTTTAGTCAACGACAATAACCTTGATTAGTAGTCGAGTCATAAGTTTACTTTATGTAAATAATAGTATGCTTATGTAATTTACACATTTTTAAAATGACATTTTGAGAGATAAAATGCAAGTTAGTAAACCATTTAAACTATAAATAGGATATTTAAATAATTAAATATTAAATAGGATGGTATTTCCTGTTATTACATTTAATATGAACTTATTATTTGTCTAAGCAATAACAGAAATTTTGTTTACTGCTTCTTCACCATGAATTAAATGCCATTCGAATGCATGAGTTTTATTTTATTTTTTACAGACTCCCTATGAGAAATTACCATCCAAAGTGTTGTAGCAAGGTCCAAAATAAATACTGTCCATCTGAACAACTTTTTGAGGAATTGCAAAGTTTAAATTTCAGTCCGTTCCTCACAAAAACTGTTGTTTGGCGTTAGATGTCTTGAAAAATAGCACATTTGTAATATGAGCTACTTTTATGGTGATTTGTCAAGTTTGTAGTTTGACAACACATGACCGTTATTTGCTTATTAAAGTTCAATTCAGAGACAGAGAATATATAGATACACTTATATCCAGATATATTTCATGTTCCACTGAAAATATAACAGCATATGTATGGGTTGATGTTGCATCAACGTTCTGGATAATCTTTGACTAAATAAGCTAACGTGAGAGTGTTTGGTTGTTTTGTCCTTGCGATATCAGTGCATTGACTTCCTGCGATGACCTCTTCATTGTTTTCAGTCTGGAGTCAAAGGTCATCATTTATTAGGGCTGCTAACACGTCCAGCCCTGCTGAATCACTCATCTTATGTAGGCTTTATGACCAGCGAAGGCATGTGCTGAAATCGCGCTATGGTCGAAGTCTGTAATCTGAACTGTGGACACTTGAAAAGATTCCTCAAAGCGATGTAGGTTAGCTGCTAAAATTAGCAACTTTTATGGTGTCTTTGGTCGTTTTGATAGAAATAGTCTCTAGAAATTGTGTTGGAATAGAGATGTGTGTTACTAAATAAACAGAGATTGCTTGTTCCATTCTTTTCTTTATTAAAGCGGTTTATCTTTCAGGTTCACACACATTGTAAGATGATATAAACACATATGCTTGCTTTAGATAGGCATCTGCTTCAGACTTGATCATCCCAGTAAAAGTTAAAACCAGTGATCCTCACCACTCTCTTCATGTTGCATAAACCTTTCTTTGAATTAAATTGATCAAATCTGGCAGTAAGGACATAAAATGTTACATAAGATTTCTATTTCAAATAAATGCTGTGCTTCAACTTTATATTCATCAAAGAATCCTGAAAAAAATTGTACACAACTGTTTTCAACATATAATAATCAGAAATGTTTCTTAAGCTTCAAATCAGTATATCAGAATGATTTCTGAAGGATCATGTGACACTGAAGACTGGAATAATGATGCTGAAAATTCAGGTTTGATCACTGGAATAAATTACATTTTACTATATATTCAAGTAGAAAACAGTTATTTTAAATTGTAATAATATTTCACTTTAATTTACTGTTTGTACTATATTTTTAATCAAATAAATGCAGCTTTGGTAAGCAGAAGAGACTTCTTTCTGCCTTTTGACCTATTTTACACCTTGCAAGCCCCAAAAATTGGCTTTTTTTCTATTTCGCTTTGTTCTGTGTGGTTTTTGTGTTCATGTTCAACATAACAATCCTGTTGCTGGACTCTTGTTTATCTTTAAATGTCCTTCACAATCTCAAAAACCATCTCATAAAAACCATGTTATGCCACATATTGACGTTTGTAAAAAAAAAACAAAAAAAAAACAAAAAAAAAAAACAAGAAAGTCTGACAGTGTTCTGAATTGATCATCTAATGTGAAAAAGTTTTGAATCTGAGGTTATCTATGAACTGTGATCTTAATGTGCCATAACAATACATATTTGTGGAGGTTAGTTTCAACGTATATGCATGTGCATGAAAAAGTGTTTTTTTTTGTTTTCGAAACATGCATTTGTGTGTCATGCAGTGGAGGTTTGCAGGCCGGGACTGTAAGCTTATTAGCTGTTGGAGATTATGGCGTCTGCATTAGGATTGCATTCAGGTTTTAAAGATGTCTGCATTTGAATGCACCATATACTACTTACAGTAGAGACCTACGCAACTATCCAAAACACATTAGCAACCACATAAAATCATTTAGAGCAACACTTCAGCATTATAAAACTTAGTTTTGCATTGCCACCACAGGCTAAATCTAGTTTCTGATATGTTGTGTATTTATTCTAGTGCAGCTTCACACAATCAACAATGTGCATGGAAGGAGAAATCAAAAGCATTTTTTTTAAAACGAAACCAGCAATACTTGTTAAGTGGAAAAATAAAACTATTCAGAGAATGGAATGGAAAAAATACGAAGTTGCTTTGTATTGCGAAATAGTAATTTTTTCAATTC
Source organism: Spinibarbus caldwelli (assembly GCA_039654775.1). NCBI lineage: Eukaryota > Metazoa > Chordata > Actinopteri > Cypriniformes > Cyprinidae > Spinibarbus > Spinibarbus caldwelli. The sequence goes on from CM077264.1 coordinate 3,845,323, forward strand.
CATTCTCTGAATACTTTGATGTCTCCACTTCACAAGTGTTGCTGGTTTTGTTTTAAATAAATATCGTTTCTGAAATGCTGAAACAATGTTCGACACCATAATACCTACTGCTGCTCTGCCTGTCCAATGACACCATGGAACTGCATTTGAACACGGTCCAGATTGAAACTCATGTTACTCAATTCCTCTGGGCAAGACTGTAAAGCACCAGACATCCTGATCTGACAAAATCTGTAAATAGTGGCCTTGGATTTCAGCAAATATTAATCATCCGTCATCAGCAGCGCATGTGGTTGTTTTGCAAGAGAATCCACAGAGTGAAGGTTTACAGACACAGCTTACAGTCCACTTTAATGTTATCCACACTTGCATCAAACGAAAATAGGGATATTGAACAAAAGCACATTGAATGTCATGCCAAGTAAGTCACACAGCAGGTTGTTAGTAGTCAGGCAGAGATTAACTTTTATGTGATTTGAACTCTTGGAAGGCTGTCAAGAACTAACCACAAATGATCACTTAAAATTTTATCAGCATATCACTGGAGAAACTTTATGAGGCAAGTCAGATATTGGTTTTGTTCCAAAATATAAAGAGCTTACTATTTGGCCTCTGTCCATCTTCATGGCCTCCTAGTCATCCTCATTGGCTTCTTCACTCCTTCTCCTCTCCACCATTAAGTTGGTGTGTGGTGGGCGTTCTGGTGCAATATGGCTGCCGTCACATAATCCAGGTGGATGCTGCACATTGGTGGTGGTTGAGGAGATTCCCCCTTCCATGTAAAGTGCTTTGAATACCCAGAAAAGCGCTATATAAATGTAATGAATTGTTAATTATTATTTTCTCTTCAATGCGGAAGTAAGCCTATGGCCATGCTCTTCAACGTTTAGCTCCAACCAGCTCCAACTCACACCTGCTTGGAAGTTTGTAGCAATCCTGAAGACCTTGATTAGCTGGATCAGATATGTTTGATTAGGGTTGGAGCATAACTGTGCAGAGCTGTGGCCCTCCAGAAATTGAGTTTGAGACCAATGCACTATAGCGAAGTAACGAGAAGAATAACAACATGCAGTAAACGGTAAAACTGTTTGCACTACAAAACAATGTGTTCATAATTAAGATAATACATTTAAAATAATATGGTAAGACACATATTATGAAAGCTGCGTGGATGCGGCTGTGCACAAAGCGAAACAGAACACGAAACGTGAAGTTTAGCCAGGTCTTAATAGGATAGTTCACCCAAAAATGAAAATTCTGTCATTAATTACTCACCCTCATGTTGTTCTAAACCAGTAAGACATTCGTTCATCTTTGGAACACAAATTAAGGTATTTTTGATGAAATCCGAGAGCTTTCTGACCCTGCATAGACAGCAACGCAACTACCATGTTCAAGGCCCAGAAAGGTAGTAAGGACTTAGATAAAATAGTCCATGTGTCCTCAGTGGTTCAACCGTAAAGTTATAAAGCTACGAGAATACTTTTTGTGTGCAAAGAAAACAAAAAATAACTTTATTCAACAATTTCTTCTCTTCCGGGTCAGTCCGCCGCCATTATTGAGAGTACCATGATTGAACATGAATGAACGTGGTAGTTGTGTTGCTGTCTATGGAGGGTCAGAAAACTCTCGGATTTCATCAAAAATATCTTAATATGTGTTCCGAAGATGAACGAAGGTCTTACGGGTTTGGAACGACATGAGGGAGAGTAATTAATGACAGACATTTCATTTTTGGGTGAACAAACACTTTAAGCCTTGTCTCATTGACTAATGTTTAGTCTACTATTAGGTGAGCAGCCGTAATTATGTCTTACATGGGACGTTCGTTTGGTTGTATTCTCTAAGTTGAGGTTCTTGTTTGTATCCTGCAAACAGCCATCCGCTTTGGGCGAATGCCACAGTCGGAGAAGCTGAGGTTGAAGGCGGAGATCCTAACGGGGGAACGAGAGGTTGAGGACCCGCAGCTGACCGATCAGAAAACCCTGGCCAAGCAGATCTACGAGGCCTACCTGAAGAACTTCAATATGAACAAATCCAAAGCACGGACCATCCTGACGGGCAAGACGAGCACGCCGGTAAGAGCATCCAGCCATGTGCTTCATGTATTAGAGCTGATGTGTGTCTTTTTCTGGATCTATTTTGTCTATACTTGTAGCAACGTACTTGCAACAACTTAGCAACACCCTAGCTACAACCAAGAACACCTTAGTAAAGCCCTAGCAACCACTCAGAACACCTTAGCAGCATTTTGAATCTAGAACATTCTGAATCTCTTTTAAGTTTTCAGGCAGCACGTCAAGCCAAGATCAGTTTGTTTTGATTAATTTTATTTTGAAAATGACTTTTGTTTTTGCAGTTTGAGGACACAGGTTTGCATCCAAACTACTCAGAGCTGGGCAGATTACTTACAAATTGTAGTCTTTTACTGATTCTAGATTACATGACAAAAATTGTATTTAGTAATGCAATGAATTGCATTACCCATTTTAGGTAATATAATCAGACTACTTTTTGATTACTTTTAGATTACTTTTGACCTAACTTGTTCATCACATTGATTTAAATAGGATAAACTTGTACTATATTGATAAAAATATACCAAGAGAAAGAAAACATATTCGGTAAAACTTTATTTTAAGGTGTTCTTGTTACAAGTTACATGTACTTATTATTATAATAACAATTAACTATGCATAATTACATGCAAGTAATCCTAAGCCAAACCCTAATCCTAACCCAAACCATATAGTAAGTACAATTAATATTTCTTAGTACTTAAATGTATTATTACACTGTAAAAAGGACACCTTACAATAAAGTGTAACCACATATTCCATTCGTTCTAATTAACCACACGAAGTGCATTAAACATTATATTAAATCAAGGTTTCCCAAACTGGGGTTTGTAAATGAACTAGTGCTGTCAAATGATTAATCACGATTAGTTGCATCCAGAATAAAAGTTTTTGTTTACATAATATAGGTGGGTGTGTGTATATTTATGTATGTATGTATGTATGTATGTATGTATGAATACACACACATAGAGTATATCTTTTGAAAATATTTACATGATTTATATATGTATTTATATTCATATAATTTATATTATATATAATTATATTTAATTAATCGTATGACAGCACTAAAATGAACTGCAGGGGGTTTGTGAGTTTAATGAAAAGCTAATAATTAATGAAATCATAAACATTTAAAATTAAAATAAATCGTTTTAAAATAACAATAATCAAAACAAAACACTTACTAAAAAAGATTAAATATTTTATTTGTTTATCTGCATGTCATGTGACTGTTAACCAACATCAGAGAACCGGTAACATGCAAATGTGTGCAACATTCAAAGTGTAAAAAAATAACATTAATTTGTGCTTTTTAATGTGTTTGAAAGAAAAAAAGCCTTCCGGAGACATAGGACTACATGGTTAAATAACCACTGAGTGATAATTCAAATAAAAATAAATTCATCAGTATTTGGTGCAATGTTCAAATGTTGAGAAAACACTTCTTAAAACTGACTGGTCTTTGTGTGAATGTCTACAAAACTGGAAGACTTTCTGAATGTGTATAAACAGTAGGCTATTTTAGAAAGGAAATTTAAAATATGAAAAAGAAGAATTAGGGAGAATAAATTATGAATAATTTATTGCTATTGTGTAAATATGTAATTATTTAATACATAAAAAGTAACTAGTCTGATTACAAGTATTTTGAAATGTAATCTAATTACAAGTACTTCATTTTTGGAATCTGATTACGTAATCCAGATTACATGTAATCTGTTACTACTGAAGCTGCATCATTAGATTACGCTTTTCCATTTTCTCCACCATGTTCATGTCGCTCTACACCTTCTTATAAAGCACAAAGCCCATCGATAAAGCAGAACTCTTTATTAAAGAAGCTTGATATGACACAGGGCTCATGGGACGGGGGTTTGTAGTTTGGGTGTGGATGAGTGTCAGTGCTGATGGCTTCCACTTCAGACGTGTTTCCCCTCACGCATCTGTAACACTAGCTTGATTGTTGGCTGTGCTCTTCGGCCTGAGCTCTGCAGGACACGGCCCAGCTGTTGGAAGTGAGAGCAGCTGAATTAAGACGAAGCTTTCATCTCTCACAGTACGCTTGTTCTCACACGGCCCGCAAACCAGCCTCTCGGGGTGTCGTGTTGACCTCTCTTACGGAGGCGGGGAGCGTTTAGAGTTTTAGTCCTGTTTGAAACAAATGCCGTCATCTGACTGGTTTCAGTTTGAGGTTTTTGTATTGTATCGTCCTTTTGAACCATTTAATTGTCTTGACAAGTTCGAGAAAGTATTGAAACAGGAAGCTGGAGCTGTTACATATGCATATACACATAATAATAATAATTATTATTATTATTACTAGTAATTACTATTTCTTTTATTTAATTTTTATTCTTACTTTCTATTCTTTTACTTATCTATATTGTGTGTAATATATATATATATATATATATATATATATATATATATATATATATATATATATATATATATATTATAATATATATTTAACTTTTTCTCTCTCTATACAGTGTAGAGAGAGAATATATATATATATATATATATATTATAGCCAGTATTTTAATCTGTTACAAATACATACTTATATTTTATTATTTATTTTTATTTATTTTAATTTGCAATTTTTCAGATTATTGAAATAGGATGTTGGGAGAACTGTCTAAGGGCTTGTCTTCTTTAATTTAATTTAATTTAATTTTTTTAAATTGTATTGAATAAATTTTTTATTTTTTTGCCCACCTGTCACCCTTTACTCTAGATATTGTTATCTGCCATTGAAAAATCTATCGACCACTATACAGCAGTTCATTCTTAATTTGATCCTCATGCTTTATTCTCATTGTGTTGTAGCCTTTTGTCATCCACGACATGGAGACGCTGCAGTTGGCCGAACAGACTCTTGCGGCCAAGATGGTGGGCTCTTCTGGGGCTCTGCTGAATAAAGACGCGGAGGTTCGAATATTCCACTGCTGTCAGTGCACTTCGGTCGAGACGGTGACCGAACTGACTGAATTCGCCAAGTCCGTGCCTGGCTTCTCAAACCTGGACTTAAATGACCAGGTTAGTGCCAAAAACGAGCACCACGTGCTGTAAACACTTTAGGCTTCATGAAAGTGAAAATCTTCAGATATGCACATATTGCATAAACATCTTCATTGAATGCAGCCTGTTTTCTCCGACAGGTGACATTATTAAAGTACGGCGTCCATGAGGCGCTCTTCGCCATGTTGGCATCATGCATGAATAAAGACGGTCTGCTGGTCGCGTACGGCAGCGGCTTCATCACCAGAGAGTTTCTGAAGAGCTTGCGACGGCCGTTCAGTGAAATGATGGAGCCCAAGTTTCAGTTTGCAATGAAGTTTAACTCCCTCGAACTGGACGATAGTGACCTTGCACTGTTTGTTGCTGCCATCATCTGCTGTGGAGGTATATTGGTTTAATATTTTAGTAAAATAAAATATGTATATATTGTGTTACATTATATTATTAAATAATAATAATAATAATAATAATAATAATAATAATAAACATTATACTATTATAAATAGTATTATTATATTATTATTAATATAATATTAAGAAATTTCTATTTATTATATATTACGGTGGCCGAGAAGTGCAGAACAAATCACAATTCTGAAAACAAAATAACAAATTACAAACGCAAATGTAAATCTAATAAACAAAATAACAATTCAGAAAACACAACAACAATTCAGAAAACATTATAACAAGTCAGAAAACACAACGACAAATCAGACAAACCGGAAGAGGTAGGTATAGTTTGAGACAGCGCCATTGGTGTGAGAACAGATTACTCACCACTGACTGGACGAGACATCTGTCAATCAAGGTACAGGAAGAACAGCAGACTAGCGGTAGAAAGTTCGGAGATGGTATTAAAGTCATATGTGTCCGAAACCGCTCCCTATCCATCGGGTGTCAGCCATTTTGTACTGCTGTCCGAATTCTGAGTGAACGACTTCATTCCCTACATTCGTTCAATACTTTTTACCCACAATGCATTCTGATTTCGAGTGTACAACCGATTTACACTCGCTGAAGCACTATTTCCCACAATCCAATGCGGAGAAGCGACGAGCTGGAAGAGAGAGCGGGAGCGAGGGCGTTTGAATGAGAGATGCTGTTTACATCTTTCTCATTTCTGCTTTAACGTTTATTTCATACATTATTTATATTAAAATATATTATGTAGGCAGTAACTCTGAGGTGGCATCATTGTTAACTTATAAAAATGATGATAATTTGGTGGATAATTTAAAAATGTTTGTTAATCACCTGTAGGTGGCGTATTCATCCTGATGTAACATTAACGGTCGCCTGAGGGCGCTCTACGACCATTATCTTATCTGAGCTCAAAACACTGCTTGGGAGAGTTTCAAGACACTAAAAATAATAAATACATAAAATTATGAACGTGTTAATATGTGTTTATTTTTGTGCTCAATATTTTAATAGTATATTTAATGATTGAACATAAAAGCATTACAAAAATAATATACCATCGATAAAACCACAAAGCTGACGAGGAGGTATGTATAATTACAAAATAGTAATTTTGAGTGTTATTGCTATTAATATTATTTTCTAAAATAAGGTACATGTAATATAAAAGTACATATGTGACGAAAATGTTTTTGCAACACGCGCAGTGTATACGTCACCGTCTGAATCCGTTCACTTATTTCGTTCACTCCTTCTGATATATTCCACTCAACTGTCATACACTATATAGGGATTAGTGAATGAGTGAACGAGTGAGCGATTTCAGACGATTTAGTGCACTATATAGTGGATAGGGAGCAGATTCGGACACATATGACTTTAATACCATCTCCGAACTTTCTACCGCTAGTCTGCTGTTCTTCCTGTACCTTGATTGACAGATGTCTCGTCCAGTCAGTGGTGAGTAATCTGTTCTCACACTAATGGTGCTGTCTCAAACTATACCTACCTCTTCCGGTTTGTCTGATTTGTCGTTGTGTTTTCTGACTTGTTTTTTAGATTTGCATTTGTGTTTGTAATTTATTTTGTTTTCAGAATTGTGATTTGTTCTGCACTTCTCGGCCACCGTAATATATATATATATATATATATATATATATATATATATATATATATATATATATATATATATATATATATATATATATTATTATTATTATTTTTTTTTTTTTCATTATTTATGTATTATTTTTTATAAAATGTTTTTCAATTAGATTCTTTTTTATATATTTTTAAATTTGATGTCATATTTAATTAATAAATTAATTTATTTATATTATTTATGTATTTAAAAATAAATATATAATCAAATATGTATGATTACATTTTTATATTTTTATTTTATTATTTACATTTTTTACTTTTTGCAATAATAATTTAATATAGGCTTAAAAAGCACAACTGCTTTTAGCCACGAAAGATGGAATCTCTGCTGTGTTGTAGAACTTTTTTTTTTATTCTAATAGACAAGTATTAACAAGAATAGATCAGCTTTTGCATGCCAGTGCAGTGTTTCCCACAGGATTTTGTGACACTTGTGGCGGCAGGTGACGTCACATATTAATTTGCATATTTATGACGTCATTGCGTTCAGATGAGTTTTGGCACTTCAGATGTTCTACTCTATGAACTGTCACATACTGTAATACAACTGAATGCCCAATAAAGCTGTTCACATTTACATATTTTCTGTTGTTATACATAAAACAGGTATAAATAGTGACTAAACACGACCCATTAATAATACGTTTAACCAGGAATCACTCACTTTAGGCCTACTCCTTATATTACCACTTTGTCTTATTCAGCGCACTGCTTGCGTCTAAGTAACAAACTATGAGCATATTAACAGACGAATTATGTTCAAATTTAAAAGTCCAAACAGTCAGTAAGCGGCAGGTGCTTGGAAACGCTGTTTTGTAAATGATTTATTGACGGCTCTGCTGCGGTACGGGCAACTGAATGTGCTGCTTCTCTGCACAGAATAGAGAGAGGCGACACTGCGCCGTGAAAGTCAGACCTCGGGCTTGTGGGCAGTGCTAGCGACATCTTCCAACTGAATGATAGTTGATCTTCCAACTGTTTTTTCAAAAAAGTCTCTAGGTTTGTCAGTATGTAACTTTAATAGAAAAAAGCCGCTAAAAGGGTCTGAAAGTTGTTAAATATTGTGCTAAAGTTGCGCTCGTGTGTGTGAGATGCCTGAGCTGATAGCAGGGGGTGGTGGGTATTTGTGGTGGTCAATGTGGATATTGTGGCGGGCCGACCACAAATAAATCAACGTGTGGGAAACACTGCAGTGATTTTTATTTTATTTTTTTCAGACTTATGCTCTTCCCTGTCTTGTCTTCCAGATCGGCCAGGCCTGGTGAACGTCCCGCATATCGAGCGAATGCAGGAGAGCATCGTAAACATGCTTCATCTGCACCTCAAGAGCAACCATCCCGACAACAGATTCCTCTTCCCTAAACTCCTGCAGAAACTAGTGGACCTGCGGCAGCTGGTGACGGAGCACGCTCAGTTAGTGCAGGAAATCAAAAAGACAGAAGACACTTCCCTGCATCCCTTACTGCAGGAGATTTACAGAGACATGTACTGAGTCACCTTTGGCTCATTCTTCTGGTTGATTTCTAGAAGACGACATGCTCGGAGAGGGCCGTTTCTCTCAGGGGCCCTCAAAACAAGTCCCCTTCACAGCTACACTGTGATCTTTTTTTAAGGGGCGTCATGTGAACCACTATTTTTGGGATTTCTGGTTGAAAACGCCAGGAACGTCAGGTCTCTTCATTACCGTTGAGTTAAACAGTGCTTTCTGCGGTTATTGGTTTAAAGAGAAAAAAACAAAACAAGACAATGCCAATTAAAATGCATCCTGTGGTTTTAGGATTTTTGGATATTTTATAAATGCTTACTGGTCCCTTGGGCCAGATACTGTGAATAGAAACCCTAAAATCCAACTTATTCATACAGCAATGATTTTTTTATATTGACACGGTAACTTTTGATAGTGTACGCTTTAAACACGCAGTTTTCACCCAAGTGACTTCCACGTAGACCTGCCATAACTAGTGAAACTGACCGTTTTGTAAAGCTACAGGGATTTTGCAGAATTATTATTTTTTTTTATGTTAACCTGAGAAAACATAAATACGATACAGAATTCTTAATCAGTTTCCAGCTGTCATATTTCAACATTCGGCTCACTCCCAATTTTACAGTCTCAGTCCGTAACTGCAGTTTTCGAGTTATAAAATGCAGTGCTCAAATACAAAGCAGATCAATACCTCACGACCGATGCCTTCTGATAGAGCACAAGTGCTCCAGGTTGTGCAGTTTTACAGTAATCTACTGTTTAAAGGGCTAAAGGAGCGAGGAAACGACAAGTGAGGCCTGTTACATCATTTATACTGCAAGCGTGACACTGCACGAAAAATACAGTGAAAATGCACTGTTGCAATTTTGCAATGTTGGCTTTTTTGAAGCAACATTCAATATTTGAGCGAACCACACTCCTGTTGTTTGAACACAGGTGTCTGTTGAGTTTCATGCAAGTTAAACACAGATTTGTTCTGAATCTTGAGGTTTGAGCTTCATTCTGTGTAGAGTTTGCATGTTCTTCCTCATGTAAATTTGGTTTAATGACAATAAGAGTTCTCAGAGAGCCCATTTCTGATAACCATTTTATAATATATGGCCGTTTTTAAAGGAAACGTTCAGTGCAGTGACCCAGAAATCACTGCACGGAGTTGCATTTGCACTGCAGCGATGCGCTGCTGCTGCTGCTCACATGCTGCAGATGCAAAGCCTAGCTTGCTTTAATTTCCTTCCTGTCTGAAGGAAAAGTTTCACACCGTTTGTCTGTCTGTCCCTCCAGCAGTCTGTCGCTGTTCTTGACGTTTTCTCAGAACCACAGTGCCTAGTCTCAACGTCGCAGTGAAAAACGTCTTTTTTGTTTTTTACTTCCCTATATAAACCAGGAACAGAAGCTAATTAAAATATGTCTGTCATACCAGCTTTTGTAAACGTAAACTCTATGTGCAGTTATCTACGTAAAAAATTTGTTACTTAAAGGGCCGTTCACACCGAATGCATTTTTGCATTATACTGTGATGCTTTTCCGTTATTTTTCTATGTAAACATGCGATAGACAGACATGTTTGACCACTGCACTCGCATGTTTTACGGCGACTCTCTCATGAGACTGCACTCATGTTAAAACACGTTCAGATTTTCCAAAACATGTTTTGAGACCTTTTGTTTTTTTTCCCCATTCTACTGCACTGTCTCACGTTTTTAACACAAAAACATACTCTGTGAACCGGCCCTAAGTGTGTAATAGTACATAAAGGGGCGTTTGATGGATTCAATTGTGTAAGATTGATTTTGAGATTGTGTAAATAGCCATTCTAAAATTAAGCTACAAATTGGATCCCAGAAATAATATGGAGCCCCTAAAGGGACATGGCGATGCTAAATAACATGGGATAGGAGAGAAAAAAATATTTGTTTGTAAAATTATTAGTTTGTTTGTTAATTCATAGTTGTTAACCTGAGAAATTTTGAGTTTGATTACAAAACTTTTTGCGTTCCTCCACGAAATGTTGCGTTCACTCGCGAAACATTTTTGTTCGCTCACAGAAACATTGCGTTCCAACAGAAAACCTTTGCGATAACTCTTAAAAATATTTAATTGCCCCAAAAAACTTTGCATTTGCTCACAAAACATTTGCATTTGCTCGCTAAAGTATTGCGTTCCCCCAAGAAACTTCAACTTCAAAAAACATTTGAGTATGCTTGCTAAAGTATTGTTTATTGCAAAGGGAAATGCAAATATTTAGTGAGAACGCAAATGTTTTACAAGTTAATGGAAATTTTAGAGAGCGAATGCAGTACTTTTGCAAGAGAACACAAAAGTTTTGAGAGCAAATGCAAAATTTCTTGAGTGAATGCAATACTTTTTTAGCGAACGCAAATGTTTTGTGAGCAAACGCAAAGTTTCTCTGGGGAACACAGTACTTTTTGCGAGAGAATGCAAATGTTTTGCAGGTGAAGGCAAAGTCTCTTGGGGCAACACAATATTTTTGCAAGTGAACGCAAAGTTTTTTTGGGGGACACAATACTTTTGCGAATGACTTAAAAGCGACTGCAAAGTTTCCAGAGAGAACGCAAATGTTTTGCAAGTGACCACAAAGTTCCTCGGGGGGATGCAGTACTTTTGCGAGAGAAAGCAAATGCTTTGCGAAAGAATGCAAAGTTTCTCAGGGGAACGCAGATGTTTTGTGAGTGACCGTAAAGTTTCTTAAGGTAACACAATACTTTAATGAATGAACGCAAAAGTTTTGTGACTGCAAAGTTTCTCGGGGAAACGTAATAGTTTTGCTAGAAAGCGTAAATGTTTTCCAAGTGAACGCAAAGCTACTCGGGGGCTCGCAAAATTTTTGCGAGGCGAGGCAAAAGTATTTGTCATCCCATCTCATTTTTTTCCATCACCATGTCCCCTTAGGGGCTCTGTAAAACAACACCTGCAGTTAATTTCTTGTGAATGTGAACGTTTAGTTTTCCATGTCACCAGCTTTACTGTTCCGAAGTTGTGAACAATTACTAGCAGTAACTTATTACTGACTATTTTCACTTCAAAAAAGCTACTTTTTGCATGAGGAAAAGAAAGTGTAATGATTTATAGTAAGTACTTAGAAAACACATCTTGGATTGCAGTTGAGCAAGTGATTAGTTTTAAAAATGCGTTCACACAGACAGCGATTAAACTGCTGGAGGTCATCGAGTCTCTTGGCTGCTATTTGTTCCACAGCATGTCGCATCTCATTTGCATAAAATTGAAAGCTGCTCATCAACAGTAACCAAAAAAATGACATACATCTTATTCAAAACAAATAACTTTAGGTCGTATTGTTGCTGCAAATTGTTGTCAGCCTGAACATCCTGTGTCACATTTATACGACGCATCCAGCTGTACCCGTGAACCCACTTTCCTGCAAAGGGATGCACTTAAACTGTAAGGTTATGTTTGTAACTGGAAATGCTGAAGCTTTGCAACCCTGTAAATAGCGGACGCTTGATCAAGACATCGTTTGATTTTTTTTTGATAAATGCTTTTTAACGGCTAAGACATTGTATGCATCTAGGTATTATGCACTACCGAGATTATGATATTGTTGATTGAAATGTAGTCTTTTTATACTAAAACAAAGGTATCTTTATTAATATATATATAGCAGATGTTGTGAAATGAAAGTTTTATGCAGTGCAATGTAAATATGGGGGAAGATTTGTCATGGAACGACATTTGCATGGGAATTAATGTCGTAAATTCCACATTCCTTTTTAATTCAGCGTGAGGACCTGCACATTTCCACCCTTATTGGAAAGATAAATGGAGTGGCTTATAATCCTGAAGATTTCATTATGTTGTATGAGTTTTACTAATGGTGAATCATCCATTTTTACTTCATCCCGACTTTTTCCTCTTGACTAGTATGACATAAGTGATCATTTTTATTGAAGCTTGTTTCTGTCATGGGATAAAAAAGGGTAATTGCAACAAAACACTTGACACTCTTTTTTTTTTTTTCTTGTTTCGTTTCCCATTACATACTTTTGGGTTACACTTTATTTCGATAGTCCACTTTAGACATTCTACTAACTATAAGTAACTTTGTAACTACATGTCAACTATATGTCAGCTAATTCTCATTAATTTGCAACTACATGTCTACTAACTCTCAGAGTAGACTGTTAGGTTAGGTTTAGGGCTAGTAGAATAAGTTGACATATACTTGCAAATTTTCTCATAGTATGTTGTATGTTGTGGATCTATCAAAATAAAGTGTTAGAAGATATTAAGCAGACAGTCTACTGATACTCTAATGACTGCTAGTTGACATGTAGTTGCAAAGTTACTTTTAGTAACTGTTAGTAGAATGTCTAAAGTGGACTATCGAAATAAAGTGTTACCTATTTTTGTAATAATCCTAAATTAAAATATATATATATATATATATATATATAATTCAAAAGATTAAACACTCAAAATTCATCCTGTGAAAATTTTGAAATCAGTCATTGCGTTCACATGTAAACAGTACCTTAAATCCTTTTAGCGGATTTACTACAGTATTTTATAAACAAAACTGCATCAAAAAGTAAAGTGAAGTATTTGAGTGTCACCCGGTGGCTATTTTTGGTATGATGCTTAAAAATCTCACGGGAACCTTGATTTTTGTGATATCAACTTCAAATTTGGAACGTAACATAGTTAGACATATGTCTTTGACTTTATAGCAATTTTAGATTTCAAAATATTGGTTAAATACATATATATAATTTTTTTTTAAGTAAAGTACATGTTCTTTATGGAGCCCAACCTTTGGTCTTCAACCTTTGCAAGATATATACTCAGAATTCTGAGACAAAACGTCAGAATTGCGAGATGTAAACGGAAAAGGAAGTCAGAATTATGACAAACTCGTAAATCGAAAAAAAAAAGTCCAAATTGTGAGATAAAAAAATTTCAATTATCTTTTTTTTTTTCTTTTTTCCGTGGCGGAAACAAGCTTCCATATTTTTGCCATAAATCAGGGTGTTGGAAACCCTGCGCTGATCCATGTCGACCAATCACATTAAGATCATTTTTGATCGCCGTCTCATCTCGGGGTGTTGGGATCCTCACCTGCTTTCTGTACTGTGCTCCATGAGGTCTCAGGTAAAGAATAGAGGTACTGATGATATTGATCATCTACAAATGCCTGTGACGCAAGTCAAGCCAAATGGTTTGTAAAACCAGCGAGATTTTCTCTATCCATCGCCGTTGTAAAATACACTCCCTGTGTCATACTGTCATTTTCAGAAATTAGTAAATATATTTGCATGCTGCAATTTACATTCTTGTTTTGTTTCCAACTATTATTTTCACAAGTTCATATGCTTATATTAATGTGGTTTGACGTTTAAATGTGTCGCAAAAAAAAATTGTTTTTGCTTATTTTGTATTGAATTCCTCCGCCTCGTTCACTTGTTAGTACACTTGAGTTCTAAATGAAACCGTAGCTTACTACATACTGAATCCTACTGTAGTCACACTGGAAATGCAGTGTCCTGGTGTATATTGCAAATGTAGTGGTCATATGCATACTATTTCTGCAGTATACAGTAAGTAGTATGCTATTCTGATTTGTCTTTTCTGGTGCCTTAGATCCAAATTGTAAGAAACTGTATGAAGTGTTATGGCATGGATGAATGAAATTCACTTTTGAGTAAAAATCTGTAATGTTTCAAATCAAATGTCATTATAATCCTTGGTCAAGTTCACAATGTTCCCAAATTTATTTTTTTTTGTCCTGTAATATTTGCTGATTGAGCAAACGTATGCATATTGTTTTTTTTTTTTTTCTTTTCTTTTCAGATTAAAATGAAATGTTTGATTGTCAGCAGCTTTGCTTTTCTAACTAGAGTGCTTGGTGTTTTTATTTAGAAGGGATTTTAACAATGTGGTATCAGGGAATTGTTTCGGTCTTCCCCGTTAGTCCCTGTAGCTCAGGTTACAGTAAAGTCAAGCACTGTTCTGCCTCTGACAGCATCATTTCTAATAAATGCTTGATTTTAAGAAGCTGGCTGATACAGATCTGTGACTTTATACTTGCTGATTATTAATATACTGCTGCAAAAAGGCCTCAGTGGTGGTGTTTTTGCTGTACTTTGGCTTAAATGTTTGACAAATGTATATCTAGTCCCGTCTCAAAATAAAAGACATCTTTGTAAAACTCAAATGCAGAAATGTGTCTTTAATATACAAAGTCCAAGTAATTTGGACACCAACCCAATACTAATTTCCCGTACTTCAGCTACTACTTCACAAAAGTAGACTCGTTGTATAGCGCCATCCAGTGGTGTACAATCCAAAATATACATGCATTGAATATTTGTATAATTTTGTAATTATGTTTAGTACAAATTCTTTCTTCATAGATCATACTATTTAGAATCTATTTAATCATCTAAAATAGTTGTTTACTAAAATGTTTAAAAAAAATTTGTACATGTGATTTCTTGGCTCCAACATTTGTAGGATTGCCTGTATGTTTCCGTTTATACAGTGTAGCCCTGGCCCCGGCTGAAGGGCTGTCAATACTCTGTGATGTGTCAGTTCGGCTGGTGGACATCATCACTGGTGTTGTGTTGGTGGAAGTAGCTGGGATCACTCGTGTGGCAGATGAAGAGATTTTAGCTAGAGGTTTGATGATAATGGAAGTGACTGGGGTTTTTCTTTCGGTCACACGAGATACTCTGACTGGCAGTAGTAAGTGGGGAATTGGCACAGATTCCTTTGGCAGCAGAGCCTTTGGAACTGGCATCACAGTGTCTGTCTTTCCTTTTAAAACCTTGGTCTCTGCTTTGCTTGAAATGTGTTCAAACTCCATCTGTGGGAAGTCAGATGGAGGGAGAACGGACGGTTGGCATGGAGCTAGAGGTAGCTCTATTGAAGAGATTAACACGGTCTTCAGCACAGTAGCAGATGTTAATTTAGTCGACCGCAGGTTGAGGAGTCTCTCTTGATGGCGGATAAAATCAGACTGTTTTGGTGTCAATGTTTGGCAAAGAAATACCCAGTTTGCTCAGAACTGGATCCTCTACCAATATGTGATGCTGAAGTATCTCATAGGCTTTTGCGATGGTGGTTTTTTTAGGGCTTGCCGGAGTACTGTGCGGTGACTCCAACCAGAGAAGTTTCACTAGTGTGTACATCAGCCTGTTGTGCTGAGAAATGATGTCTTGCTGGGCCAGTGCAAGATCGTCTCTCTTTGTGAGACAATAAAGCGCATTACCCCAGTGTGTTTTGTAGAGTTGGTGAAACTTCGGTGGTTGTTTGTCATGTTCCTCTACAGCGCTCCATGCTTCGATGAGCTTGTTCCTCTGTTCTGTTGTTAGGCTCAGCTTGTCCTCAGTCAGACCAATCTCCACCAGCAGAGAACAGAACTTTTCCAGCTGTCGGAAGCCAGGAAGCAGGTTGGAACTACAAACATCCTCCTGTTGAAAAGTTTCAAAAATTGTATATTAAGTTAAAATGCTTACTCAAAAAGAAAAAAACAAATGATCATATTTTCTTCTAGGGCTGGACAAATTGGCCAGAAATTCATGTATTGGTATACGGTATGTATCTCAGTAATTTCTACATACCTGTATATGACCCTGGACCACAAAACCAGTCATAAGGGTCAGTTTTTTGAAATTGAGATTTATACATTATCGGAAAGCTAAATAAACTATTTGAAAATCTGGAATCTGAGGATGCAAAAAAATCTAAATATTGAGAAAATCGCCTTTAAAGTTGTCCAAATGAAATTCTTAGCTATGCATATTATTAATTAAAAATTCAGTTTTAATATATTTATGGTAGGAAATGTATAAAATATCTTCATGGAACATGATCTTTACTTAATATCCTAATGATTTTGGGCATAAAAGAAAAGTCTATAATTTTGACCCATACTATGTATTGTTGGCTATTGCTACAAATATACCCGTGCTACTTAAGACTGCTTTTGTGCTCCAGGGTCACATGTTATATATATATTTCTACATGTCGCCCGATTCCGATAACATTCCGATAATATCATGCATCCCTCCTTTTAATGATCGATGGTTGAAGGGTGAGTAAAATAATGTCATCTCATTGTACCCAGCAAGGTTATTTTCGTAAACGAAAACTAAAACCAAGACGAAAACAATTGATCAAAAAACATTTTCGCAAACTGAAAATAAAAATGTCAAAAAATAAAACTAAAACAAAACGAAACTAATAACAGTTATTGAAAATCTAACTGAAATAAAATAATAGTTATCAAAAATAAATAATCGTTTCCCCATGGCGAAGTTATCTGACGAAGAGACACTAAGCAGTTTAAAGCAGAGTCCTGCAGGGGTCCTGTTTGATTAACCTGCACCCGCAGTACTTAACAGGACAACCGACCCATTATCCGACAGCAGCACTAATTTAATTCTGTACCCCTGCAAATGACAGCATAAATAATATTCTGTTAATTCTGCTAAACTTTAATCAAACTAAATCTAAAACTGAAAGTAAACTATATTAAAACTAAACAGAAATGTTCACAAAAAAAAAAAAAAAACTAAACTAAAACTAACAAAATTATGAATGAAACTAATAAAAACTAAACTGAAATTTGAAAACGGTATTAAAATAAAACAAATTTAAAAATGCAAAACTATAATAACCTTGGTACCCAGTTTTTGAAAATGCTTATTGCGTTCATAGAGCAAAACTTTTGCTGATTGTTTACAGTGTAAATGGAAGTTACTCCTATAATTTGCACAAAGCGTCATGGGGTGTAGGAAAAAAGGTGGATAAACTATACTATATCTTACAAGTTTTTAAAGCCCTTCATATAAAGTTTGTCACGTTTAGAACAAATTGGGTTATGCACTTTCTCTGCAGCAGCTCACTCTGTGTCCTCCTCTACATTTTTCAGATGCACTCGTGTCAAACCACTGTATATCGATATCAGGTCAGAGAGCTCTCGGATTCCATCAAAAATTTCTTAATTTGGGTTCCAAAGATGAAGGAAGGTCTTACGGGTTTGGAACAACATGGGAGTGAGTAATTAATTACATATTAAATATTTTCATTTTTGGGTGAACTAACCCTTTAACTAAATAAATAAATGCAATTACATTAAAATCATGATTCCAAATAACTGAATTCACCCATATAGTAAAGATAACAATGATATACAAAATAATATCTTGAGTAAGTGCAATCACAGATGTAGCATTTATGAGCAATATGCAGATGATGGAAACTCATTTATTTATTAACTTGCTGCAGTTCAACTTGTACCTGGAATCATGTTGGGCAAAGCTTTGTGGAATCCCTCCAGGCTGTTGCTTCCATGGAGACATTTATAATAAGGGACGTCAATGCCATTGATGGTAGTGGTTTGAGCTACTCTGTACATATTCATGTCCGGAGGATCCTGAATGCACTCTAAGTGTCCCTGCTGGCTTTCCCACACATTGTCTATGGCCTCTGTAAATAAACCATAATGTGACCTGTGATACTTTTTTCAGGATTCCTTGATAAATAAAAAGTTAAAAAATAGTGTTTATTCAAAATAGAAATTTTGTGTTACAATATACACTACTATTCAAAAGTTTGGGGTCAGTTAATCTTTTTTTTTTTTTTAAGAAACTGATACTTTCATTCAGCAAGGATGTGTTAAATGGAAAAAAAAGTGATAGTAAAGACTTATTTAAAGATTTCTATTTTGAATAAATGCTGTTCTTTTTAACGTTTTATTCATAAAAGGATTAAAGAAAAAAGCATCACAGGTTCCAAAAAAATATTAAGCAACAATTTCAACACTTATTATAAATCAGCATATTAGAATAGTTTCTGAAGGATCATGTGACACTGAAGACTGGAGTAATGGCTGATGAAAATTCAGAAATAAATTATATTTTAAAGTATATTAAAGTAGGAAACTAATATTAGAAATTGCAATAATATTTCACAATATAATTGTTTTTTCTGTATTTTTTGATCAAATACAGCCTTGATTAGCTTAAGAGACTCCATTAAAAAAAAAACATAAAAAATCTAACTGATTCCAAACTTTTGAACAGCAGTGTATAACATTTTCTATGTTTACATCACATTATATACCTGGTGACTTGAAGAGGCTAACTCCGCTTTCATCTAGCCCAGCAGGACCTTTGAGTTCATCAATGGCGATCTGCAAAACCACCTGCAAAATGGAACAAGTCTGAGTCTCGGATATTTCCAGACTGAGATTTAGATTGGGGATGGGCATGTCGATTAAACAGAATTAACAGAACAGTATTAAAAAGACAAAAAAAAAAAAAAAAAATTACAAAAAGGTGTGCCCATCCAAAACTCAAGTTAGGCCCAGGTGCAGGAAAAAAAGGGATAACAATAAATAAAAAACAAATAAGTCATGTCTGCACACTGAGGATATTTAAAAAAAAAAATAAAAATCAAAAATCAAAAGATGTTTTAAATGTGAAAGTAAAACCACCAGTAGGTAGCAGCAAGTCACTGTTAATAAGTGAGTCATTGCGATTGAACTGAATCATTTAAAAGGTTGATTCATTCAGAAGCTAGTGCTGTGGCTTTGTTTGGAATTTGGCAAAATAAAGCAAAAACAGGCAATATGGTGTCTAAAATGTAAGTCTCTTAATTAACTTGTTTATTGAACTGCTGTAAAAAAAAAAAAAAAAAAAAATCAATATCACATTTGTAATTATCACAGACGATATATATTGCACACCCAAACTTAATATTACATAATATTACTTCAAACTTGTATGACTTTCTGGTTACTCATTTTTTTACCCCCCCACAGTGTTCATGTTACTGGGTATTTACCCAAATTATTACAGAGTACTGCTAATAAACACTCTATGCACTTCTTTTGTGTTCAACTAATAAAAACAAAGTCATACAGGTCTGAAATAACAAATGTATAAAGATAAATGGTATTTTTCAGGCATGCATTACGCTATTTTGTACGTACCTTTTTAGTGGAGTCCATTTTTAGCACTGTGACAAAAGTGGAGAGAATCTGGTTCCTGTAGTCCTGTATGTTGTTGGCCTCTGCCAGCAGGGAGGCATGACGAAGAAGACGAGCAGAGGGCAACTCTCTTGGAGGAGGTGAAGCCTCAAACTTGTGTCCTAAGGCTTACACGATCCCCCAAGGCTTCGTAATAGTCATGAGGAGTGTGGTGTACAGGTCTTTCCTGTGGAGATACTCCTCAAAGTGATTCTCCTGGATTTGTCGCCACACCTTCACCATGGTGTTCCCTTCAGTCTAGTGCTGCAGAAGGCACACCACGTTTTTGTCCACACCACGCCTGTAAAATGTTATGATTAATAAGCCGGCAGTACGGTGGCAGAGAAAGCAAATAGAAAACACAAGCAAATAGAAAAAGCACCATCAAATTAAGAAAGCAGCTTCATTAGTTTGACAGCATATGTGCTGCAAATACTCACAACACAACCAAATCCAAAAACATGCAGCAAAAACAGAAACGTGCTACAAATACAACACACATCTAAACGCCAGCGTCCTCATCCTCATCCACGGCCATCTACACACCACCATCCTCATCCACGGCCATCTACACACCACCATCCTCATTCACGGTCATCCTACACAATGCTGGTGTGTAGATGGCCATGGATGAGGATGCTGGCGTGTAGATGGCCGTGGATGAGGATGCTGGCGTGATGTATTGTATTGTATGCTGATTTAGATGGCCGTGGATGAGGATGCTGGCGTGTAGATGGCCGTGGATGAGGATGCTGGCGTGTAGATGGCCGTGGATGAGGATGCTGGCGTGTAGATGGCCGTGGATGAGGATGCTGGTGTGTAGATGGCCGTGGATGAGGATGCTGGCGTGTAGATGGCCGTGGATGAGGAAGCTGGCGTGTAGATGGCCGTGGATGAGGATGCTGGCGTGTAGATGGCCGTGGATGAGGATGCTGGCGTGATGTATTGTATTGTATGCTGATTTAGATGGCCGTGGATGAGGATGCTGGCGTGAAGATGGCCGTGGATGAGGATGCTGGCGTGTAGATGGCCGTGGATGAGGATGCTGGCGTGTAGATGGCCGTGGATGAGGATCCTGGCGTGTAGATGGCCGTGGATGAGGATGCTGGCGTGTAGATGGCCGTGGATGAGGATGCTGGCGTGATGTATTGTATTGTATGCTGATTTAGATGGCCGTGGATGAGGATGCTGGCGTGAAGATGGCCGTGGATGAGGATGCGGGCGAGTAGATGGCCGTGGATGAGGATGCTGGCGTGACGTATTGTATTGTATGCTGATTTAGATGGCCGTGCATGAGGATGCTGGCGTGAAGATGGCCGTGGATGAGGATGCTGGCGTGTAGATGGCCGTGGATGAGGATGCTGGCGTGTAGATGGCCATGGATGAGGATGCTGGCGTGTAGATGGCCGTGGATGAGGATGCTGGCGTGATGTATTGTATTGTATGCTGATTTAGATGGCCGTGGATGAGGATGCTGGCGTGTAGATGGCCGTGGATGAGGATGCTGGTGTGTAGATGGCCGTGGATGAGGATGCTGGCGTGTAGATGGCCGTGGATGAGGATGCTGGCCTGATGTATTGTATTGTATGCTGATTTAGATGGCCGTGGATGAGGATGCTGGCGTGAAGATGGCCGTGGATGAGGATGCTGGCGTGTAGATGGCCGTGGATGAGGATGCTGGCGTGTAGATGGCCGTGGATGAAGATGCTGGCGTGTAGATGGCCGTGGATGAAGATGCTGCGTGTAGATGGCCGTGGATGAGGATGCTGGCGTGTAGATGGCCGTGGATGAGGATGCTGGCGTGTAGATGGCCGTGGATGAGGATGCTGGCGTGTAGATGGCCGTGGATGAGGATGCTGGCGTGATGTATTGTATTGTATGCTGATTTAGATGGCCGTGGATGAGGATGCTGGCGTGAAGATGGCCGTGGATGAGGATGCTGGCAAGTAGATGGCCGTGGATGAGGATGCTGGCATGGCGTATTGTATTGTATGCTGATTTAGATGGCCGTGGATGAGGATGCTGGCGTGAAGATGGCCGTGGATGAGGATGCTGGCGTGTAGATGGCCGTGGATGAGGATGCTGGCGTGTAGATGGCCGTGGATGAAGATGCTGCGTGTAGATGGCCGTGGATGAGGATGCTGGCGTGTAGATGGACGTGGATGAGGATGCTGGCGTGTAGATGGCCGTGGATGAGGATGCTGGCGTGATGTATTGTATTGTATGCTGATTTAGATGGCCGTGGATGAGGATGCTGGCGTGTAGATGGCCGTGGATGAGGATGCTGGCGTGTAGATGGCCGTGGATGAGGATGCTGGCGTGTAGATGGCCGTGGATGAGGATGCTGGCGTGTAGATGGCCGTGGATGAGGATGCTGGCGTGATGTATTGTATTGTATGCTGATTTAGATGGCCGTGGATGAGGATGCTGGCGTGTAGATGACCGTGAATGAGGATGCTGGCGTGTAGATGGCCGTGGATGAGGATGCTGGTGTGTAGATGGCCATGAAAGAGGATGAGGATGCTGGCGTGTAGATGGCCATGAATGAGGATGAGGATGCTGGCGTGTAGATGGCCGTGAATGAGGATGAGGATGCTGGCGTGTAGATGGCCGTGGATGAGGATGCTGGCGTGTAGATGGCCATGAAAGAGGATGAGGATGCTGGCGTGTAGATGGCCGTGAATGAGGATGAGGATGCTGGCGTGTAGATGGCCGTGGATGAGGATGCTGGTGTGTAGATGGCCATGAAAGAGGATGAGGATGCTGGCGTGTAGATGGCCATGAATGAGGATGAGGATGCTGGCGTGTAGATGGCCGTGAATGAGGATGAGGATGCTGGCGTGTAGATGGCCGTGGATGAGGATGCTGGCGTGTAGATGGCCGTGGATGAGGATGCTGGCGTGTAGATGGCCGTGGATGAGGATGCTGGCATGCAGGTGACTGTGGATGATGTTGTGGAAGCTGTGGACTCTTTTTTGATCACTTCTAAGTGAGTGTCATCCAGCCACGAGGGATCACTGATGGAAGAGTTTGACATCTTTGTAACAAATATAAATCATAACATTCTGATTAACAATTTTGTTTTATCATAAAATAAGTAATATGCTGAAATGGTAATAACTTGTAAACATTCATTTAAAGTTGTGGTAAGATGGTTTGTGGATCACAAAACTCAAAAATCTAATCTGTCTTGTCGTAAATGTACTTCCTAAACCTTTTCATCTGCACACTAGCGATATGGGTCACAGGCGTGTGTAGCCACTGGCTTACAGAGCTGTATGCCTTTTGGATCATACTAAAATCCTCCGGCCTGTCCTTCTGGGCAGAATACTGGCTGTAGAGCTCCCACATCTCCTGAAAGGTATGGTACTCAAACCCTTTCTGTCCATAAATGCATTGATGGACATTAGCCTCCAGGACAACTGAGACTTGTGGAAAGCTCTCTGCGTACTCTGCCAGGTAGTCTTTTATCCAGTGATGTTGGATCTTCCCCTTTCCAGATTTGTTAGAGTTCTTCTCTGTGCTTGCCAACCAAACTGCAATTACATGCATCAATTGCAAAATTAAGATGTTAAGATAATTAAGATTAAAATTTGCTTTGCAAGACAAAAAGATAAAAGGCTACACAGTGATAACAGCCATGGACTTACATAAATAAATAAATAGAGAGAGAGAGAGATTATTTGCTATCAGCATCTTTTTAAGCATAAATAAAAACTTTGTAAGTTGAATATGCTTACTGCTTCATGTAGCCCACATCGTTTGCCACAAGCCAGTGAAACGGGGCATTGAGATACTGGCCAAATTGCAGGACCAGCTTCCCCAAGCACTGCTGTCGTGACGGTGCAGGGATCCCCTCAGCATGAAGTGCCCTTTCAGCATGGGCTAGGGCAGTGGACTCATTCAGCAGCTGTGCAGGGGAGAGAGGAAAAGTCTTCTGTCTGTCTCTGTAGGCACAGGCCTCATTCGTCGCCTGTTGACGATCCTCTGGAGCTGTGGGGTTTTGAAGACGGATGATGGGCATCGCCATATCAAGGTGCACTGAAATAAAGATACCACCTTGAAGTTAACTGTATTGTACTTAAAATAGTAAGATTTCTATTAGGGGTGGGTGATATGAGGCTTAACTAATTAGCTGAAAGGTAATGCACTGCTAATAAACTGGTGAATTTAGAAATTAGGGGTGGGCGATATGACCAAAATCTTATATCACAAAATGAGTAATTTTATTTCATAGTAACAATATACATCATGATATAGTTATTTTTGCTTTAAATAAGGTCTTTATGATTTAAAAATTTTGATAACAGAGAAATTTCATAATGTAGACACGGTTAACCGGTAGAAATTTGTCAACCGGTAAAGATTTTCGACTATCGTCTCTATCACGGTTACACGCTCAGGTGACATTGGTGTGCTACATGGTCAAGAAAACTTATAGTTTGCACAAGTTTTTAAGCATTGCGTTTTAAAAACAAGTGATTTTAAGCCGTTGAAACGCAATCAGCAGTGAAAGAGAACTAATTTAGCTATATGTGTGCGCTGTCTGAGCACTGTCAGGGAGGTGCGCACACATGAAGGCAGTGCTCATAGAGCGTGAGAGTATTGAACAGAGTTATTTTTGCCGTTTTATAGGACTTGAACGGTGTCAAATGTGTCAAAATGCCCATCTTTGCAAGTATCCTCGTAAACACAGTAATTTAGGTCTTAAGTGAAAGCAAACAGCTGAGAAAGAAAACATGTAACAGTATATTGGATACAGGTAGCTCTTAAAGTGACAGCAGTCTAATATTCCTGCTGTCTGGCGTTCATGTTAGTCAAACAACAAAAGAGAGAAAATCTCTCACTGCTCTTGACTAAATCACATTTGTAACTTTAATAAGAAGAAATATATATTTAATTTACACAGTGAAGAATATGCAGTGTTTTTATACATTTGATTATTCTGTACAATGTATGTAGCATTTCTTATTTATTTGTTCTACTGTAGTTTTTTGTCCTGTTGCTTGTAATTAGTTTCTTATTCTTATTTAATCACTGACTGTTTATTTGTCTTCAGAAAATCATCATCCAGTCCTTCTGGAATGACATGAAGAAACAGAACAAACTGAGACAGACTAAATCCAGAAGAACTGTGGCAACGTCTCCAAGATGCTTCAAGAAACCTACCCGCAAAGCTACCTGAAAAACCTGCCTCAAAATCTGCTTTAAATGCAAAGGATGGTCACACCAAATGTTGATTTAATTCAGTTAATAGAAGTTAATTGATAAAGAAAATCTATTTATGACATTATTTTTGACAGCATCCTCATTTTACAGCATTTTTACACAAGTGACTAAAACTTTTAACAGTACTGTAGCTTTGCAGGTAGGTTTCTTGAAGCATCTTGGAGACGTTGCCACAGTTCTTCTGGATTTAGTCTGTCTCAGTTTGTTCTGTTTCTTTCCAGACAGACTGATGATGATCAGATCAGATCTCTGTGTGGAGCAAACAAAAATCTCACTGGATTATTACAATTAATGGCAAAATGAATGTTTGTAAATGTAAACTGATATTTCCTATTGACACACTACAGCAAAAGATAGAAATAACTGACTTAAACCCATTTTTTAGCTGCTTAAAATACTAGTCTTCTAATCATTTTGGCCACCACTGTATATATTTTGTTTTTGAATTCAGCTTTTTCAGTACCTTTTGCACGCGTGTCCTTTTGTAATAGTATCGTTACAATTTGTAAAAACCTAAACTTTGAATGCAGTTAACTACTAATTTTTATTTCTACACTCCCACATTTGTCCACTAGCTGGCGAAAGCGTCCATCAAGACTGCGGTTCAAACATGGCTGCGTCCATTGCACGGTCATGCTGTCGAGTTCATTCACGAGCCATATTCAGAAAAACATCTTACTTAAAAACTTCATTCCACTGTTCTCCATCTAGCAGAAGCGGGCTGCTCTTATCCCTGCATAACCGAGGCCTCCTGAAGGAGTCGTTCCCTGAGCACGCGGCTCAAGCGGAGCTCCCTGATCTGCTCCGCTCCGCTCCGCAGACCGTCTACTGCGGCTTCGACCCGACCGCGGACAGCCTGCACGCCGGGAACCTGCTCGCCATCATCGGCCTGCTGCACTTCAGAGCCGCGGGGCATGGAGTCATCGCGCTGCTCGGCGGAGCCACGGCGCAGATCGGGGATCCGAGCGGGAGGTCAGCCGAGAGAGAGAGCCTCTCGCCGGCTGCGGTGGAGCAGAACGCCCGCGGGATTCTGGAGAGCCTCCACCGGATCTTCACCCACCACGAGCTGTACTTCTGCCCGGACTCGAGTAAACTAGGCCGGCTCACGGTGCTCAATAACCGCAGCTGGTACAAGGACTGGAGCGTGCTGGACTTCTTCTCGGAGGTGGGCCGGAGTTTTCGGATGGGAACGATGCTCAGCCGCCACAGCGTTCAGGCTCGGCTTAAAGGCTCGGAGGGCATGAGCTTCACCGAGTTCTCCTACCAGATCTTCCAGGCGTTTGACTTCTACCGACTGCATCAGCTGCACGGCTGCAGGATCCAGCTGGGCGGAACCGATCAGCTGGGAAACATCATGAGCGGACACGAGCTCATACACAGGTAGGACGTTCTTACTCTATAAACACCACTAGGGATCGATCCTGAAGTTATTATCCTCACATAAAAATATCGATTCTAAAGTGCATTTTTAACCATTAATTGTATTTATTTTGCAAGATATTCGGTGCATAAAATAAGCTTCTAAGTGGAGAAATAGACTGTGTTAGTAGTGAGTAGCTGTAGGTTAGACCTGTTTCTCCTGCTCTTCTGAACACACACAGATACTGAAAGACAGAATCAATCGATCACAGACTGATGCTTCACTCAAACAGGGCTCCCTCATTCCTCTCTTTAAATAAATGTGATAAGTTAGGTCAAAAGTAATCTAAAAATAGTCCGATTATATTACCTGAAATGTAACGTAATCCATTACATTACACTAACTACGGTTTTTGTCATGTGATTTGGAATAAGCAACTGATTACAATTTGTAAGTAATCTACCCAGCTCTGTATGTAATGTGTGTGTGTGTGTGTGTGTGTGTGTGTGTATATAATATTAAAAAATATTAAATATTGTTAATCAAATTCTGAAAAATTCTGACAAATTTTTGGCAGCACAACTGTTTTTCAGCATTAATAATAATCAGAAATGTTTCTTGAGCAGCAAATCAGCATATTAGAATGATTTCTGAAGGATTATGTGACACTGAAGACTGGAGTAATGATGCTGAAAATCACAGGAATAAATTACATTTTAACATATATTCAAAGAGAAAACTGTTTTTTTAAAATCTTAATAATATTTCACATTTATACTTTGTTTACAGTTTATTTGATCAAATAAATGCAGCCTTGCTGAGCAATAGAGACTATTTAAAAAACATTAAAAATCGCCGTGATCCCAAACTTTTGAACAGCACTGTATATACATTAAGTGGCATATTTTCAGACATGTACCATACAAACACCATGAAGGACTGGTACAAAAAATCTCTTTTTTTAAGCATGGCACTAGTGAAAATGTTTTCTTTTGTATATGTATCTCCATAGCGTTATCACAAAAAATTAAATATAGTTCAAATAAGACCTGATATTATATGATTCCAGTATTGGCACTAAATCATTAAACTTAAAATGCTAATAAAGGAGTTTAGTGGCACGTTTGGGATTTATAGTAATTATCATTTAACTTCATTTTATGACAAATAAGTCAGTGCGGCATGAAATAAATTGTTGTTTTTATTTGTGCAAACAGTTTTGCAGAATCTCTAATATCATGAATGTATTAAAGCTTCATATATGTGTCTATTTAGGAGTGTGATCTTGTTATTCTTGTGCCACTGTTTTTATAATAATACTAAGATAACTAGTATTTATTAATATTTAGATTTTTTTTACATTTATATTAAAATTTTATTTAAGTCTTTGTACTTTTATGTGCTTTTGCCATTTTATTAGTTTTTGTTTTAAATATTTCTGTTTAGCCTCAGTTTTAGTTTATCATTTTAATATTTCAACTTAAACTTTTTATTTCTAATAGTTGCCAAACCAACATTTTTAATTTCAAAAAAATTAATAACATTTTTAATTTAATTTAATTCTTATTATGCCTCCAGGTCATTAAGATCTTGTGATCAGTTACTTTTATCTGTCCGCCGTTCTCGTTGTAAAACAAAAGATGATCGAGCTTTCTCAGTAAGCTGTGGAGCAGCCTGCCTTTGAACATCAGAGCTTCTCCATCACTGGATGCTTTTAAATCCAGCTTAAAGACTTATTTTTACTCTCTAGCATTTGAGTGATGCTGTGTATGTACTTTGAATAGTTGAATTGGTGTTAAATTGTGTTATGTATTTACTTTTTAATTATTTTTCATACTTGTTTTATTCTCCTTTGTCTTTTTTTCTTTTTTCTTTTACTTTTCTCTTTTAAATTCAGATTTATTTTTTATTTTAAAGCACTTTGGATCACCTACGGTTGTTAAATTTGTGCTCTATAAATAAAACTTGCCTTGCTTTACTTTGTTTTTTATGTTCACGTTTTTCCACCTAATATTTATATTTCAGTTTTATTTCAATGAATGAATGGGATTTTTGAAGTTGTAGTTAACAATAAGGGCTCTTGTGCAGAAAGACGGGAGAGGAAGTGTACGGCCTGACGGTTCCTCTCGTCACCACCTCGATGGGCGATAAACTGGGGAAGACGGCCGGCAACGCTGTGTGGCTAAACAGAGATAAAACATCGCCCTTCGACTTCTACCAGTACTTCCTCCGCTTGCCAGATAACAGCGTAGAGGGGTGAGTTACCAACCACCGAGCGTGACGTCATACTCAACATGGGTTTTAAAAAATACTGTAAAAATTATGAAATATTATTACAATTCAAAATAACAATTTTCCATGAGAATATCTTGTAAAGTGTAATTTATTCCTGTAATCAAAGCTGAATTTTCAGCATCATTACTCTAGTCTTCAGTGTCACATGATCCTTCAGAAATCATTCTAATATACTGATTTGCTGCTCAAGAAACATTTCTGATCATAATAAATGTTGAAAATAGTTGTGCTGCTTCATATTTTGGTGGAAACCATAATACATTGTTTTCAGGATTTTTTTTTTTTACTGAATAGAAACAAAAAAAAAAACAGCATTTATTTGAAATGGAAATCTTTTAAATGTATGTATGGTCACTTTTGATCAATTTAATACATCCTTGCTGAATAAAAGTGTTAATTTCTTTCAACAAATATATCTTCTTAATCCCAAACTTTGTGGTTAAAATAATTATTATTCAAAAGAATGCCTATTTAGCCTATTCAGAAACCCTTTTGTCCCTCCAGGTACCTGAAGCTCTTCACCTTCCTGTCTCTGGCTGAGGTGGAGAAGGTGATGGAGCAGCAGAAGCAGGATCCGGGCAAACGCATCGCCCACAAACGCCTGGCCGCTGAAGTCACCAAGTTGGTCCACGGGAAAGAGGGCTTAGAAAGCGCCAAAAGGCAAGATTCTCGGTTTCTGATTTACGTCTGTAAAGTCAGCAGCATGAAATCAAAACTGAGCCTAGTATTCATACCCTTAATTCAGTACTTACTTGAAGCACCTTTGGCAGTGATTACAGCCTCAAGTCTTTTTGGGTATGATGCGACAAGCTTTGCACATATGCATTTGGGATTTTCTGCCATTCTTATTTACTGATATGTAAACAGAGCATAAAATTAACACTCACCAAGTGCCAGTTGTGATTAAAAAATCAGTGTTGGCGAGTATATGAAATTTTAGCAACTTTTCTATTAATTTTAACAATGTGATATGGTTTGGTGCAGTTATCAAATAAAATACTTTACAGTTTAATAGTATTATAATGATGTTTTCTTTGATTTCATTTTCATTATTTGTTTAAATAATAATAATAATAAATATTACTAATAATAACAACAAAAATTGCAATTAGATTTTTCCCCAATTTGTTCTGCCTGTTTTTTTTTTTTTTTTGTTTTGTTTTTTTAATGAAATAATGCACATACAGTTTCATTGCTGGTAAAAAAATATTTATGGTCGATGATTTTCCTCCTTTCACTGGCCATACGCAGGTGTGCCAAAAATGTTATTTTAATTAGTATTTTTAATAGTAATAATAATATCAACTTTAATAATATTAATAACAACAATTGTTGTTGTTATTATTATTCTAGTATTATTTAAATATTTAAGCATTATTATTATATAAATTAAAATTATTATTCTGAAATATTTTAAAGTTCAGTAGTATTATTGAAGTATTAATTCCTTTATTGACTTAAATTTTATTATTTGATTAAATAATAATATTAATAATAATAAAATTAAAAATAAATAAAATTAAACCTTATCTTATATTAATATTATATTGAAGTCCACACACACTGTTATATCTAGATAAATTTTATATGTATATATATATATATATATATATATATATATATATATATATGTATATATGTATATAAACACACACACTGTGAAATCTACATAAATAATAATATTAAATAATAATGAATTATAATTAAATATAGATCTATCTTTCCATCCATCTGTCACACAGGTGCACCAATGCTCTGTACCACAGTAATATTGAGGCTCTGGAGCAGATGAGTGACACTGAACTCCAGGAACTTTTCCGAGAGGCTCCGTTCCGCGAGATTTTCCTGGATCCAGGAACGACGGTGCTGGACGCCTGCAGGAGAGCGCAAGCCATTCCTGAGGGACCACGCGGGTGAGACGCGGGAATCTTACCAGTAGTGTTTTGGAATGTTTGATTTAAATGTAACACACACTCTCAACACATTTTGTTACATTGTTACTTTTTACTCAGCCTATGAGTTACAGTTCTGTTACTTTATGTCACTTTCAAGTGACTTACTATTTGAAACTAGCTCAGTCCAGGTCTTAAACAATTAAGAAAAACAAATGAAGGAATGGTTTTTGATACCTTATTTAATTTTAAAATGCATTGACGCCTTTTTGCTTCATGTTATTGACTAGTTTATTTTCATTGTTCGTTTATGAGCAGGTATCAGATGATCAAGGACGGTGGAGTTTGGATCAACCACCAGAGGGCAGCAAACCCCGAGCAAGTTCTGGTTCTGGGTCAGCACATTCTCTCTAATGGACTCAGCCTGATCCGAGTGGGAAAGAGGAACTTTTACATCCTGAAGTGGCTTAGTATGTGAATCACCAACTTGGAAATACACATTTTTGTTCCCTAGACAAACCGACCTCCATCCCAGACACTTCAGGATTTGTAAAGACATATAAAAATGCATTTTTGCATTCAAAACAAACTGTGCGTAACTGTGGAAAATCTCAGCGCTCTCCAGCAGCGGTCAGTAGAGGTCTGTTTTGTTTCAGGACAGTAACCTGTGCTCTGTCTGCTTGAGCTTATCAAAGACTTTGAAATTATATGTTGAGTTGAATTGAATTGTGCTGTTGAGAAACCCATGTGAATGTCTGTGGATTATATCAAAGACGTGAGAACAGACTTTGCCTTGTTTGTGCCTGTTTTATTTGGACAAATTACACGGTTTGATGTGTGAATGCGCTCCTGATTTTAAATCACACTGGAAAACTGGGTTCCGTTCAACTCTTTAATTAAGTATATTATGTGAAATTGAAGGTTTTTTTTTTTTTTTTTTTTTTTTTTTTTTTTCCCCAGTTCAGCTTCTGAGGTGAAACTGACATGAAGCAGTATACATAAATGAAATTAAATATGATTTAATTTATACAGTTGAAGTTCAAGTAAAGCGCATTTTAAAAACAGCAAATGTGTTGTACGATCAAGAAAATGAAATAACCAAAATTAAACCATTTTAGAAAGCTAAATAAGAGCATAAATGTATTTTTTTACAAAAATACTAGGAGTGGAAACCCATTTCTGTCACAGACAAAAAAGTTGCAACTTTTTATTTCACAATGTGGAGTGTTTTTCTCACAATACTGAGAAAAAAGTCAGAGTTGTGTGATATTAACACAAAATTGCAAGATATAAATTCGGACTTTTGTCACAATTCTGAGTTTATATCTTGTAATCTTTTTTTTTTTTTTGACAACGGGATCAAAAAGGTAATTGCAACTTTTTTTCTTGCAATTCTGAGTTTATATCTCGCAATTCAGATTTTTTTTTTTTCTCACAATTCTGCCTTTTTTCTCAGAATTGCTTGAAATAGTCAGAATTACAAGCTATAAACTTGCTGTTGCAATTACCTTTTTTATCTAACTAACAAAAAATAGGATTGCAAGGGGAAAAAAAGTCAGAATTCTGAGTTTATACCTTGCAATTCTGTGTATATATCACACAATTTTGAGTTTGGAGAAACAGACTGAAAATTGAGAGAATTTTTTTTTTTTTTTTTTCAGTGGCGGAAACAGGCTTCCACAGTAAGGTGATCTGTGGTACAAACAACCATTATTAAACAGCCTTTTAGTGCCTAAAAAAAACCCTGTCAAACATTTATGAATTTAAGTTTAGGGAAAAAGCGTGCAAGTTTGTATTGAGCTTTCTTACACTGACAGAAGTTTGGTGTGTTGACAGGAGCAGAGATACTGGCAAACAGGCATGTCATCATCATCATAAGCCGTGTGTAAACAGTTGTCAGTTTAGAAAGCATCGGTCACAGTAGCTGAAGACACTTCTGAAAACTGCAGGTTTGTGACGCCCATGTGAACTCATACAGACTCAAGTGTGAGTCGCAGTTCTTGTCAGGACTATTGCGAGGTCTGATCGGGGCAGTGCTGTTCCTGGAAATGTTTGGGCAACTGCAGCTTCTCACTTCTAGGAACAAATTAAACTTATAGTGAATCTCTTGTACTTCCACATTTTGTGATTTTAGTGTCTCAAGCTTAAACATCACCTTCAGATACTAGAGACTAACACATTACAGGTAATGAAACCAAACCATCTTAAATGCATATCTTAGTTTATGAATCATTTGTTTCATCACATAGGAAGTGTTAGACTTGTGAAGGTTAAAAAAAAAAAAAGTTTTATTGGTAACTTTTACTAAGTTTTGAACATAGATTTATTCTCATAAAATTTCAAGAACAATATTGAGGAACCATCAATATTCAATTGTTAGGCCATGACCACACTGTTAATAACTCTTAGATCAAGTCTAGTCTTAAACTATTTTGACAGTATAGCTCAAAGAACTAGACTTAAGTTCTGTCTTTCCTTATGTATTCATTCATTTCATTACTCATTAATCAGTTTTTTTGCAAAGGTTTTTAAGCAGAAAATTATATATTCTCATGTGATTTATTGCACAATATTTAGAACAATCATACATTCCCTGATAAAGTTGTTCTACGCTTTTAGTTTCGGTTTCACGGCGATTTTTTAGCATTTGCACAAAATTCCATTGTTCTTGTTTCAGAACTTGACATTCAACATCACGTTCGATTGTGATTCGCGAATGAATTGTTCATTCGAAGTGAATCTTATAAATGATTCAGTCGAACCGATGTGAATCACTCGCCTGTAGGAAAATCTTATATGAAATCTACATATTACGTTTTCTGAGCCAGCAAATAAATAAATAAATAATAATAATAATAAATTAGTCAACATGGAGCACATACATGTAAATACAATTAAAAACGTTTAATTTATTCGAAAACGTAACGATATTAGCAGCGTTTAAACAAATAAACACGTTCAGTGGTCGCTACCTTGAGTCAAACGAATCAGTGAACCGATTCGAAAATGATCCATTCGAACGAAACGACTCGTTCCAGTCAGAACTCGGAGGCTCGTCGAGGGTGTTTTTGTTGGTTTTCTTTCTCTATATATTCTCGTGATTTATTGCACAATATTTAGAATAATCATACGTTTCCTAATAAAGTTGTTCTACAAGATTTTAATTTCGGTTTCACGGCGAATTTTTCGCATTTGCACAAGATTCCATTGTTTCTTTTTTACTGTTTCAGAACTTGACATTCAACGTCAAGAAGCGTTCTATTGTGATACGAGAATGAATCGTTCATTTGAAGTGAATCTTACAAATGATTCAGTCGAACCGATGTGAATCCCTCGCCAGTAGGAAAACCTTATGAGAGTCTTTTGAGCCAGCAGAAAAAAAAAACATTTAGTCAACATGGAGCACATACATGTAAAGTAAACACATTAGAAAACAAGTTTTTAAAGCAATTTATTCGAAAACGTAACAACATTAGCTGCGTTAAAGAAATAAACACGTTCTGTGGTCGCTAATATCCCGCTGCACAAACTCTACACTTCAGTGGTAAGAAATGAATGTACTGATATCCTACTTTAATCAAGTAATTTTATTCTTTTTTAATATCTGTGAATAAATGTCATATTTTATAAACCATATTGTGTAGAAGTCATTTTTATTTCGTGCTGAAGAAATGTCAAATCTGGGTACCCCCTAATGGACAGATTTAATTTTATGATGTGCTCAGATTATTTTTATTAATTAAACAATAGATAAAAACAAGAAATGAGTTTTATAATACCGATTGTGGATCATTTCCACGCCACTTGAGTGAAACGAAACAACGGATCATTTAGTGAACCGATTCGAAAATGATCCATTCGAACGAATCGACTCGTTCCCGCACGAACGCGGAGGCTCGTCGAGGGTGTTTTTGTTGATGTTCTTTCTCTGGGTCTGTGAGTGGGGGATGTGCGCTAAAAGAAGGCGGATCTCCGACGCACCAATCCGCGTCGATCCTCTCGTCGTTTAAAGAGCTCTTTGTGTCAATCACGCGTTTTTTTCAACGCCATATTGGGTGCCGTAAAGCCTCGCCTTGTTAGTTCTCTTCCCCTTCTTTACTACGACGCGCAGTTGACAGGAGCGGCCGACGCGAACGCTGCTTTTGTTTTGATGATCGTCGCGCGTCCGTGTTTATCGCTCATGCGGCGAGTTTGCCTTGACGCCCGTCGCTTTGGATCGCGTTAACGCAGGAGGGAACGCTCTGTAACAGCTGTTGGGTTTGTGTTTTACGCCTTAAAATGTCCAACGTGCGCTTGTCTAACGGCAGCCCGACGCTGGAGCGGATGGAGGCGCGACTGTCCGATCAGCCCAAACCGTCGGCGTGTCGGAACCTGTTCGGTCCGGTGGATCATGAAGAGCTAAAGAAGGACTTCCAGCGGCAGCTGAAGGCGATGGAGGACGCGTCTGCGGACGCCTGGAACTTCGACTTCTCCGCGCACACGCCGCGCGCCGGCGGCAGATATCAGTGGGAAGCGCTGGATATTCGCTCGGTGCCCGGTTTCTACAGCAGATCGGAGCGGGACACGGGCTCCGGACTTCACACTTGCTCCTCTGGGAATAATAACGACAATAGCGTGGATGTTAATGGCAATCACGACTGTCGGGTAACGGAGCAGAGCGCGGAGACGCCCGAAAAAGACCGAGAGCAGAGGAAAAGAAGCTCCTGTCTCGGTATGTGCGGAATTATCTCATTAATCGATCACGAATTTCAGATAACTGATAGCTTTTTCCAGTATATTGAAAATTATATGTGACCCTTGACCTCAAAACTAGTCATAAGGGTCATTTATTATACATCTTTTACACGTTTATACATTTATACATGCATTTATGTATCATCTGGAAGCTGGATTAATAAGCTTTCCATTGATGTATGGTTTGTTAGGATGGGGCAATATTTGTCTGAGATACAACTATTTGAAAATCTGGAATCTTTGAGGTGCAAAAAACTCTAAATAATGAGAAAATCGCCTTTAAAGTTGTCCAAATGAAATTCTTAGCAATGCATATTACTAATCAAAATTAAGTTTGATCATTTATGCTATCTTCATGGAACATGATTTTTGGCATAAAAGAAAAATAGATAATTTTGACCCATACAGTGTATTGTTGGCTGTTGCTACAAATATACCCGTGCTACTTATGACTGCTTTTGTGGTCCAGGGTCAAATATCTGCTTAGCCTGTATATATGAATTTTTATTTTGTAATATCTATCTATCTATCTATCTATCTATCTATCTATCTATCTATCTGTCTGTCTGTCTGCATGCAATTGCATTTTGATTTAACCTTGTAAGTTTGATAGATGTAATAAATGTAGATGCAATGTTATAAACTATGCATTTTGATGTGCAAAATGTGTACTTTACAAATAAAAGAAGCATTACAACATAGTTGCATTTGATTTGAAATGCTCTAATCTTACAATAAACCATTCAGATTGGTAGATAGATGACGTTTTCACGATTTGTTTCTGAAATGTCAGTATTTTATTTGATTTTTAACCCATGTGGGATGTTTTGTTTGTGTCAGACTCCTCTTGTCAAAGCAAACGCTCACACATCTGCGTGGATGAAGCGACCCGGACGCCCAGAAAGCCCAAAAAACCAGAAAACACCCCAGCCCGACTCCCACATAAACCCCATGAGGTGAGCACAACTCTGTTTCTTTGTACACTTGAACGTTTGCATTCATTTACACAGAAGAAATACTGTTTTCAGTTTGCACATAAATGTAGAGAGATGTAGAATAGCAAGTTAAGTTTAATCATATTGCATTAGTACCCAGTTTATCTTTATTTTCCTATGTTAAAATGTTCATCTGATATAGATGTTAAACATGGTGTTTTATTTGAAGTACACTGTTAAAAAAAAAAAAATAAAATAATAAATAAATGAATTTTATATATATATATATATATATATATATATATATATATATATATATATATATATATATATATATATATATATATATATATTTATTTATTTATTTATTTATTTATTTGGAGTACATTTTACAAGAAAGTACTATAGGTTTGCTAAATCAAAATTTTGCTTAATGTAATGCATTACTTCTGCTTATTTGTTAAAGTTACTTGCAGCTTCTTTCTACTTCACACTTTGTTTGTGTGTAATTGAAGAGCAGTCTTGGGGTCCGTGAAAGGGTTAATATGGTGGGTTTACTACGAGAGCTCGAGTTTCCTTCAGAGTGAAAAACATTTTACACGTCAGCAGTGTGCTCACTCGTTTTCTGCTGTATTTACACCTGAACAGAACCGACCCTCGTGCACATTTCCACGCTTGTAAAACCGTGTGGATTTGCTCAGTGCATTGAAATGCAACACCTCTGAATTGCATTTAAACGTGAAGGCGTTCTATTTAAATGCCGTTTTTCATGTCTAAATTGATTGATTGTAGACTGAGTCCACAAATCTGATGTAACTGCATGTTAGTGTTACCTCAGTTAGTCATGTGAGGAAACGTCCTGCCAGATCAATATGTCACCGGGCTTCTAGTCAGTGAGCAAATAACAGCCGGTCGCGGCACATTTGTAAAGTCATAACATTAGTAATGAAGAGTGTTTTGCTTTGGTGGGACTCAAAACGTTTCATGATCTCATTTTCCAGCGTGTTTTATTTTTTTTTTTTTATTCATTCAGTTTTTTTGTGGGTTCTGCTGCTCGTCTGGTTTGTGGTGTGCTGTGAATCACGTACTTATCTCTGTGTTAGTCAACAGGGTTTAATTGCCATGATTGTTCACGTTTGCAATATTGCACGTAAAAATATTTATAGTATGCATAGTGTAGAAAATAAACAAGGTGAATAATGACAAGAAAATATGCAAGCTTGTTTCCGCCATGGGATAAAGAATAAACAGGTAAATTGCAACTACTTATTTCACAATTTGGGTTTTCTTGCCATTCTGTGCCGATATCTACCAATTCAGACTTTCTTGCAATTGTGGGGAAAAAGTCAGAATTGCTAGGTATAAACTCAAATTCAAAGTCCGAATTGTGAGATTAAAATACCTTTATTTTTTATCGATTGTGTTGGAAAGAATTGCGAGATGTAAACAGAGAAAAAAAGTCAAAATTGTGTGGTTACCATTGTTTTTTTAATTTATTTATTATGTGTCGGAAACAACAAAAAACAAATTTGCGAGATTTGTCAGAAGAATTAGCGAGAAAAAGTCAGAATTGCAAGATATAAACTCAAATTAAAAGTCTGAATTGTGAGATTAAAATACCTTTATTTTTTATTGATTGTGTGTTTGAAACAATTGCGAGATGTAAACAGAAAAAAATTCAGAATTGTTTGCTTAAAGTCACTGTACCATTGTTTTTTTTAATTTATTTATTATGCATCGGAAACAACAACAAAAACAAATTTGCGAGATTTGTCAGAAAAATTAGCAAGAAAAAGTCAGATAAACTCGGAATTCTGAGAAATCTGAATTGTTAAAAACTTGCAACTGCGAGAACAAAAGTCAGGATTGTGTGATTAAAAATTTGCAAATACCTTTTTCGCAGTTACCTGTTAGTTTTTATTTAGTGTGTCAAAAACAAAAAAGCAAAATTACGAGATATAAACTCTTAACTCTTAAACTCACAATTTGTGTGATTAAAGTCACAATAACATTTTATTTTTTATTTGTGTGTTGGGGAAAAAAAATCACAATTGAGACAAAATGAATTCAGAGAAAAATAGTCAAACTTGTAATTTCAAAATATATATTTTCTTTTCCTTGTAATTCTGAGAGGAGCATCAGAATTGTGAGGGTCTGAATTCTGAGTTTGTGCCTTTTTTCCTCAGAATTGCAAGAAAAAAAGTCTGATTTGTGAGAATAAATTTGCAATTATCTTTTTATTCCATGGCTTTCATACAAAAAAAGTTGAATGGGAGTTATTGCTTTCATAATAGTTGTTGCATCAGTACCAATGCAGTTATGCTGTGAAATGTGTAATAAAGATGTTATTTTCATTAAAAGCATGTTTCTGTTGACTAATTCTCTCGTATTTACTGACAGGGCTGAAGTTGACGTTGTGGGTTTGATGGCCTCAGTGCTTGCTGAACGAAAGATGTTTTTGGGAAAAACGGACGAGCGAATGGAGGAACGAGTGGAAAATAAAACATATCAACTCTAAGAGTGTGTTCAAGCACTGAAACAAACACTAAAATTCTGGCACTCAAGAAAAAAAAGCAACTGCCTCGTAAAGCAGTGTATGTAGCAGTGTGCAATTAGGTTGAATTTCCTTTTTTGCTCATTTTTGTTTTTCTTACTACCTGTGTATATAAATATATATTTGTTCCTTTTCATATGTAGCACATAATTAGTATTATGTTTTTTTTTTTTCTTGTGCTTTTTTTTTTTTGCTTTGTTTTTTTTTTCTTTGGAGGTGTGAGTTTGGTTTGACTTGAAGAGCCACCGCTGCCGTGTGTAGATTATTTCCGAAATGCTGTTCATGTTTATTTCATGTTTTGAAGGCCTGTTTTTATGTTGGCTGTGTAAAACAATATTTTTTTTTTTCTTCAGATGAGGTACACAAAATAGCAGTTCTATGAATGGATCCGGTTGGATCTGAACATCTCAGCCTCTTTTGTTTTTGAAGGTGATGTAAAAGTTGAAACTCTGAGGTCAAACCTTGTAGCATCGACCAGTATTACCAGAATCAGGCACTTCCGTGGTCTCTCACCCTCTTAAATTATTTCTCTTGATCATCTGTAATTTGTGTGAAATTTTCTACTGATAATATTTTTTTGTTTCACTTTTGTTTGACTCAATCACCCTTGATTTAGCCTTATTTTCTTGCATAAGCGGGCATTTCGCCCCACCAACCGTATGCATCTAAAACACTCGATGAATAGATTCTGTGGTGAAACCTGATGCATAACTGTATTTATAAAGTAAATATTAATATTTGAACGATTTTCACTGCCTGTGTATTTGTGTAAACTTTGAAATGTACCTGTGTACATAATTTTGTAAAAACACTGAGAAATTAAAACTAACTTATTTATGTCAAGCTTTTTTTTTTTTTTCTTTTTTTGTTTTGGAAATTAAAAATGGGTTTTTGGTCAAGGTTTGAGTCATTATTTTTGTAAATGCTTATTTTTTTGGTGGTTTCTTTTTTCTGATTTTTTTTTTTTTTTTTTAAATATTATTTTAACAATTTGTAAGAGGTTGCAAACTGAGCCTGATTAAACTATTTGATAAGTGCTTTTTTGTCATGTGTGGTTATACAACGTGCTGCAATCACTTAAAAGATAATTAAATTATTTCAACCCACACCTGTTTTATTTGAACATTGTATTGTCATTTCAGACCTTCAAATATGCAACCGGTGCAAAACATTAAAACATTCACAATTCCTGCAACAAATGCACATTTAAAAGTTTTAAACCATCATTCAGCAATTTTTAAAAATAATTAAAAGGCTAAATGGAAAATCGAATCCAAATTCTAAGGCAAAATATATTTTTAAATACTTTTAAAAAAATATGTATTTAATTTTTTAAAATATATTTTCAAAAATCTATAAAAATAGCCAAAAATATATTGCTAATATATATTAAAAATTAAAAGGCCAAACCGATATTTGCATCCAAATTTGAAGAAAAAAAGTGAGGGTAAAATATATTTTTAAATGCTTTTTAAAAGTATATATTTAAAAAAAAAAAAAAATCTACAAAAAATGGCCTAAAATAAACTTTTATATATATATTTTGAAATGCATTTGAAAAAGAAAAATTATGCTAAAAAAGTTTTAATCCCTTTTTATGCTAAACAAAAAAAGTGATTAAAAGGCCAAACCAATATTTGCATACAAATTCTAAAAAAAAAAAAAAAAAAAAAATGAGGGCAAAACATTTTTTTAAAAGCTTTAAAAAAAAATCATATTTAAAAATATATTATAAAAAAATCTACAAAAAATTGCTGGTACACATATATACAGGTATTTATGTAAATGTATTTTAAAATATATATTTTAGACAATATATGTATATATATTTTTTTGGCCTGTATGTATTTTTTTTTTTAAATATATTAAAATATATCTGGAAAAAAAAAAAATTAAATAAAAATAACATTTTCAAACAAACCAGGATTAAATTATTCTAACGCAAATGTTTTATTTGAACATCACACAATAAATTGTCAATGCAAACCTTCAAAAATGCAACCTGTGCAAGACATTTACACATTCACGTTCCCTGCAATAAATGCACATTTAAAGCTACAGTTAAGAAAATGTGTAATTTTTTTTTTAGCTGTTAAAAATGCACTAAATGTTACTTGCCTTCCATAACACTACAGTAAAAATATATACTGCATATATTTTTAGTCATTCCAGTGACTAAAACAATCTTTGGCAATCTTTGGCTTATGCAAGAAAACAATGTGAACACTGACTTCACATCCTTGCACTTGCGTGACCTTTCTTGACCAGCTTTGGCAAGCAGCCGTTCGTGTCATTTACCCGTCTGAATGAAGCGCGCATGCTAACGCTTAGTCAGCGGTGACTCAAACACAAACTGACAGTGGGTGTGGTGATCCGGCACA
Organism: Spinibarbus caldwelli; assembly: GCA_039654775.1. NCBI lineage: Eukaryota > Metazoa > Chordata > Actinopteri > Cypriniformes > Cyprinidae > Spinibarbus > Spinibarbus caldwelli. The sequence goes on from CM077264.1 coordinate 3,886,396, forward strand.
GGTGCTAGTTTGTCATCCCACTTGTGTTTTGTACGGCATTAACCTGTAAACATCTAATTTTTTACTTCATCTAACTACAAATGCTTTATGCTTGCTCTCGAATAGAACACACAGAAATGCAATTCATTTGATTTAAAGGAATATTTCACCCAAAAATGTAAATTTGCTGAAAATATACTCCTCCTCAGGCCCCCTAAGATGTAGATGAGTTTGTTTCTTCAGCAGATTTGGAGAAATGTAGCATTACATCACTTGCTCAGCAATGGATGCTCTACAGTGAATGGGTGCCGTCAGAATCAGAGTCCAAACAACTGATAAAAACATCACAATAATCCACAAGTAATCCACACCACTCCAGTCCATCAGTTAATGTCTCGAGAAGAGAAACAAATTCATAATTTTTAACTTTAAAGCATCATTTCTGGTCAAAATACGAGTCCATAATCCATAATAACACTTCCTCCAATGAAAAAGTCCATCTCCTGAAATCAAAATCCACACACATTTGTTTAGAGCTGTTTTGGTTTGTAAACGGTGCTTGATCTGTACAGATTTCTCTCCTGATTCAGACCAGACCACTTTTTCACTGGAGGAAGCAATATTATGGATAATGGACATTTTGACCAGAAGCAATGGTTTGAAGTTAACAATTTCTTGATGGATTTGTTTCTTACAAACACAGCTTTTTACTTCTCAAGATGTGAACTGATGGACTGGAGTGGTGTGGATTATTGATGTTTTTATCAGCTGTTCGGACTCTCATTCTGACGGCACCCATTCACTGCAGAGGATCCATTGGTGAGCAAGTGATATAATGCTACATTTCTACAAATCTGATGAAGAAACAAATTTTCATTCGATCATTTCACATCAAATCTGAAATGACAGTTGCCAAATGTGAAATTTTATTTGCACTACAGAAGAGTCTGGATTGTCAGTTCGTCACCCTTCACTCGACTCTTGCTCATCCACGACGTCTTTCTGATTCTTGCCAGAAGGAGTGAGAATAAAGCCACAGTGATATTTTAATTGCTGGTTTGAATGTGCCAACCATAGCAGCAGGTGTGTTTATTCACGTAGTATCAGTCGATCTGCCCAAGAACGTCTTAACCGCACAGATCACAAACACAGGTCTTTTGGAAAGACACAGGGAATTTCACGGAGTTTCCAATCCGATTACGGATGTTACGATTTGACCTTTATGAAATGCAATTAGAAACTGATGGGTTTAGAGCTCAGTGCCAAAACGGTGGGGCTGTCCCATATGAGAAACACAAACCGCAGATTACAGCTCTTTTTCCTCACCTTCCTCCTGTAAAAATCAAGCAAGTATTGTAAGATGCTTCAAGACACCAAAGTCTGCCATCTCAAACATTCCTTATTAAATACTTTCACAAAGGCTATTAATCTTACAGCTCTACAGTCCAACTATTTTTTCTAACAATTTGCTGCTTATTTCTATTTTTATGGGAGAAATATTTGAGAAAATGTGACACTTAAATGGAACATAAACACTATTATATCTCATCTATGGAAGAGTAGCATTTAAGCAATCCCATACAGCAAAAAATGTTGTTTCTGGCAATAAAATATTTTAAATATATGCTAAATATATGTTGTAAACAGTGAAGTTCATTATTTATATATACATAACTATATATATATATATGTATGTAAATCCATATTTTAGATTTATATATATATATATATTTTTTTTTTTTTGTTTGTTGTTTTTTTTTTTTTTTTTCTTTTTTCAATGTATTTTAGAACATTTTGAAAAAAAATTTTTTTTGCCATATGGGATAAAATATTTTTTGCAATCTCATTTTAAAGTTGATGTAAAAATGATTTGGAGGGCAAAATATATTGTTAAATACTTAAAAAAAATTAATTTTTTAAATATATTTTCAAAAATATACAAAAAAGGCAAAAAATACATTTTTAGAAAATACATTTATGTATATATTCTGAGATAAATTTTAGAAAATATAATTTTTGTGGATTTTGAAACAAATAAAAAAAAAAAAAAACTTTTATAAATTAAAAAAAAAAAAATTGCTATATGGGATAAAATGTGGAATTTTTAAAAGGCCAAGCCAATATTTACACGTGAACTGGTTCCACCAAAATGAATGCATATACCAGACCAATACAATCAGACATTTCAAAACAACAAAAGCAAACAGGGATTAAATGCACATAATAAAAACAGGAAGACACCTGCGCGGGCGCTTTGAGGTCTCGTGAGGCGCAGGTGTGTGACCTCAGCCGTCTTTGTGCTGTGCTCTTCGCTGTCAAGAGGTTAAAACGCTGTTCTGTTGTGTCTGGGACTCTCACTTGGACAAAAACACAGAGAAGGGACGTTAGTCATGTAGGCTTTGACTGTCCTGACCTCGTTCAATCGGCTGTGGGGAAAGTCAACACTGCAGAGCAGAAAAACACTCCAGCCTCGTTCAATGGGCTTTAATGGGCAAAACGTAAATTTCCTCTTCATTGTTCCATGGACAGGACTCAAACTGCAGGGAGTCCATTGAGTCTCGGGCCAAACGGGGAGGAAACGGTCAGAAAGAGAAAATAAAATGTCTGTGCTTCTCCATTCATTTCAGTTTCAGTGGTTTTGGAGTCGATCATTATGAAACTGAAAAGTAAAATAACAGTGTAAGCGTGTGACATTAAACAACTAAACGTTCTTTAAAGGTTGATGGAGAATTAGCACACAATGACACATTGTCTGTCTTTGTAATACGTAAACACTACTATTATGTATAACTATATAACTAGTATAATTTTTTATTAGAAAATAAAGATTTATTTTAATAAAATATATGAACAGTAATGTACGATAGATTTTACAAATAAATGTAATTGAAACAGTAACATTACATTTAACAAATCAAATCTAATACAATCTAATATAATTGCATAATATATATTACATATATGATTTTATATATGTATGTGTGTGTGTGTGTGTGTGTGTGTGTGTGTGCGTATAAATATATAGTACATAAAATAAACAGTAACATAATAAATTGTACAAATAACAATAATATATAAATAATAATAAATTTTTTTTTTTACAAAATAAGAGAGGCAAAATAATGAGAGGCAGCAATACATATATTGCATTGTACTGTAATTTAATAAAACATGATTATGACATAAAAACAAATTATTACCAAAAATAAAAATAAACTTTTGATGTCGTAATTATGACGTCATAACACATCAAAAGTCAAAATATTTGTTATAATTATGACTTTGTCATAAATTTATCTAAGTCCAGCTTGATTTTACATAATGTCTACATTTTATCTCATATTAATGATTTACTATCTCAAAATTTTGACGTCGTGGCATTTTTTCCTAATGTTGTTGCGCTTCAAAAAAATTCAAAACTTTTGATGTCAATTATGACATATATCAAAATTTTTGTTAAAATTAAGCCTTTTTATTACGTGATTATGACTTTGTCTCACAAGTTTCTCTCAAGTCCACTTTTCTCTGAATTACGACATACGTTTTATCTCATAATAATGTCTTACTATTTCAAAATATCAACATTTTTATGTCATAGTTATGAATTACCAAAGCATTTTTTCTCCTTATGTGGTTGTGCTCAATAAACGTTCAACTTTTGATATTTATTATTATTATTATTATTATTATTATTATTATTATTATTATATAAAAGTTACAATTTTTGTTATAATTTTGACTTTTCATGCCATAATAGTTTTAACTCATAGGTTTCTCTCCAAAGTCAACTTATCATAATTGATGCTTTTTTATCTCATAATTATGACTTACTACCTCAAAATATCAACATTTTATGTCATAGTTATGAATTACCAAAGCGTTTTTTCCATATGTGGTTGTGCTTAACAAAAATTTAACTTTTTATGTCTATTATGACATGATAATTTTTATTATAATGACTTTATCTCATAAGTTCAACTTGTGTCATAATTTCTACTTTTTCATCTCATAATTATGACTTAATACATTTTATTTTATAATAATGACTTACTATCTCAAAATGTTTTTCAAAAGTCCATATTTTTGTTATAAACTGTGACTTTTTCTGTCATAATTATGACTTTATCTCATAAGTTTTCGCTCCGAAGTCCAACATGTGTCATAATTTCTAGATTTTATCTCATAACAATGACTTACTATATCAACATTTTGACATTTTATGTCATAGTTATGAATTACTAAAGTATTTTTGTTTTACCTGTGTAGCAGAAATGTGCTTCCATATTTAATCTCAATGACAGCTTCACTTGAATCTAAACAGGTCTTTAAATCTATTGTTAAACTTCACTAAAATTACCTGATAGTATGTTATAAATGTGACTGTTTGGTAAACATGAGATAATTAAAACAATTTAAGTTTATGATAATCTAACTGCACTTTCGAAACAGCTCACAAAGTTGGATAAAAGGGGGAAAAAAACATTATGTAGAAGCAGGAATTTGACTATTTGTTTAAAATATTTTCTCTTTGACCTTCCCCCAGTAAAAGAACATCATTTAAATATTTACATAACCTTATAAGACGCATTTAAACTCTCATTGTTTGTACCTTTTAAAAGCTTCATTCAATGACATTGACAATGGCTCTGAGAATAATACGTTTTTCCTTTAATTCATGCGGGTGAACGAGCTTTCAGGTCCATCCACACAAACTACAGGAAATACTCAGGTATATTATCTGATTTCCTATTAAAGCCCTCTGCGTTTCACTTGTTTAAGGACAGGAAACACCAAACCTTAACCTAGTCTCAGTTCGTTCCACCGTCGGGCCCTTTGGCAATGAATGAAAATAGTTTTCATAGTTTATATTCGTCCTATATGTAGCATTCAGACTACAACAAATACAGTCTAATCAAACCTTTGGAGATTTAAAGAGAAAAATACACATAAACTATACTTCCTGACTAAAAATGCTTCATATTCATGCAAACCACAGGTCTCATACCCTTTCCTGTAAACAAGGGCTTGCGCAGTTCATTGAAATCTCTGAGCTTCCCCGTTTGGTTTCCTCCCACGACCGCAATGCACGTCATTAGATGAAATTCTCAATAAATGACTTGCGTGTGACCTCAGATGGCTGGCGAACTATAGAGACGGACAGTTGTGAAGAGGATTCAGGCCAAAGAAATACAGCGGCTCTGCTGAAACACGTTGATTTCGGTTACAGAAGTGACGTAGGTCCTGTCACACATGCTGCCCACAAGTCTTACAGGTCGCACTTTGAGGATGTAACGCAGTGAAGACTGATGGGTGGCAGTTTGGTGTGAAATACAGCCACATCGAGGAGGTACCACGGCCCTACAGGTGGCGCTCGTGAGGACGGGACATGCACAAGTAAAGGCCACAAGATGGCAAGTCCACATCAAAAGCACTATTACAGGACCAGACATGTACTGTAACTGCACAAAGAAAATCATTCATTAAAAAGACAAGTAAATGTGGAATAATATAATCCCAGTATGCACTATGACAAGCTCAAAAAATGCATCCAAGATGACTGTTTTTGCATTGAAAAATACATTTGTGTGTCATGTATTTTAATGCTCAACAGCATGTTGCAATATGTTTACATTAAACTCCATTGAAATTAATAGTGAGTCAAGCCTCCATTGCACTTTGCTCTACATAGGCAACAACTTTGTGCCATAGGAAGTCATTTGGAAGACAGTACGCTAAGTGAATATATATTAGCATACTGATTTAGGTGCCATTCACAGACAGAATGTGCTTTTATGCTGAATAAAAAAAGAGACGCGGGCAGTGGAATGAGGGAAAAAAAGGTATCATAAGTTGAACTTTGTTTAACAAGTGTACAGGACAGAACAGAATTTTGCGGTTAATAACACAAGACCAGTGTTATTATCATTAACTAAAACTAAAACCACAAAAAGCATTTTCATTACTTAAACATTAAAATTATATATATATATATATATATATATATATATATATATATATATATAGATAGATAGATAGATAGATAGATAGATAGAAAACTTATTTCAGCTAGTTGCCAATTTTAAATTAGTTTAATTTAGTTAGTGAAGAAATTTTCAGCTAGTTGCCAATTTTAAATTAGTTTAATTTAGTGAAGAAAGTTATTAGAAAAAATATAATACAAAAATATTAAAAGTAGGGTAGGTGATTTCGGAGAGGTTAGCAATAGTAAGCTAGCTTTGAAAGCATAAGATCCCACCCTCCCTGCAAATCACTCTCCAAAGCCACACCTCCTCCAAAACACATGACTACTCACAGGCTGACCAGAGGCCAGCGACACGATGAGAGACGGCATTGGTGGAGGTTTGAATGCAAAGTAGTGAGAAAACATTACAGTACAAAGCGCATATTATTACAATAATAACGGCCTTCATTCTCGCTTGTTCTGCAATAGCGTGATGAACGCACTGATGACGTATAATATCTGCGTGAACAGTGTGTGCAGAGGAATGCAAATTTTAAAAATGCAAGGTCTAGAGACACGATTTAAAAACGCTGAGCTACTTTTAACTTGAGCTTCATGTTTTTTAAAGCGTTGAAACATAGGACGCAAACTCATCGGTCAAATGCATCCATCTAGCAAGTTTATGCAGAAAAAAAAATGGAAATGGAAATGGAAAAGGGCAAGATGTAATTTTTAAAAATTCCACTGCCCTGCAAGGTCTAGAGACATGTTTTTAAAAAGTGTAACTACGTTTTGCTTGATAAGTTGTTTTAAAAACATGGTGCTCATGCATGAGATGCTGAAAAAGACATGAGAGTGGGGTAAGACCAACGCTATCTCATGAACAATTCATGTGTATTTTATGAGGTGGCTAATTCGTACAAATTCGTACAGCCTCACTCGTTTGATTTTGTACGATTTGTCTAGACCCCAGTGACGGGTAGGTTTAGGGGTGGGGTTAGGGGTAGGTCATTCGTACAAATTAATACGAATTGGGGAACTCGTAAAATACGTACGATTTAGCAAAAATCATGAGTGAGGTCATATGAATTTGTACGAATTAGCCACCTCATAAAATATGTACGAATTGCCATGAGATCAGGTTGATAAGACAGAACATGTTTTTGCATTTAAAAATGCGAGATGCATGGCAGCAGAAAGAAAGAAAAAAAGTCTAGACATGTTTTTTAAAAGCTGAACTATTTTTCAGCTTGACACTGCATTCTAAAAACATGGTGCGCAGACACAAGACCCTGCAAAAGAAGTAAAACAAAAGCGCAAAGACATCCATCTAGCGCATGTAGAAAACTATAGAAAAACAGTGCAAGATAGAACACGTTTTTTGCATTTAAAACACGAGGCAGTGTATAAAACACTTTTAAAAACAGCCTACTTTTAACTTGTGCATCGACTTTTTATTATCCAGTGTCATGCGTGAAACGCTGCAAAAGATGTAAGTGCAATAAAGACGGCCGTCTCTATTGCATGTTTAGAAAAACAACAGAAAAGTATCACAAACGTGTTTTGAGAAAACGGATCCTTAGAAGGCAGTTGCCTTTGTAGAAAGTAGAAAATATGGCAGTTTACAATATTTGACAGAGAATATCTGCCACTGGCTGCATACAAGCAATATTGGAATATTAAACATATACACATATTTCCATTTAAGGCTTTTAGTGGCTAAAACTGTGTTTCGCTTCACATAGAAGTTATAACATACATATCAACTAAAACAGAATCGAGCGCTAAGTAATCACACCATATCTCATATCTACAGATAGCAGCGGCACTGGGCCACAGATGTCGCAGCGTTCATTAGACGAGCACCTGCAGCCAGTCAAAGGCTTTTATCAGCTCACGTTCCTGAAGCGTGCAGTCCCAAACCCGGAGCCCGAGCTCGGCTCTGAACGGCCTTCATTATCCGTCCTGTGCTATAATCTGCTCAGCTATGCGTGAGGGCTGCTGATACCTTCAAAACCTCATTACACCCAGATGACATGTTAATGAAGACTTTTCATTGGACATTCCAAAGAAAATATTAATGTCACTCAGATGAGTTTGGTCCAGACAGTGCATATAATATCTAGCATGATTGACGTTTTATAAAACGTCTGACGCATTTTCGAAAAAATAAATAAATGTTTACACATGGACACATATTTAATTAAGATCAATTTAAGTAGCCTATCATATAATATGTATAATATAACTATGATCTAGAGTTACCTACATTTAATGCTATATTCTATATATTTTAGAATCCCATCCCTAATGTAGCCTGTTTTACTTTTTAGCAGCTCTAATCTGTGATGTTTAGGAATTAGGCTATATCATGTCCTTCAGAAGCTGATGATCAGCCTTCTCATCGAGATTTAAAGGGCTTTAACAGCAGCAGCTGGACATGCACATGCACGCTCTGGTGTGTGTGTGTGTGTATGAGCACCCCAGAGCCCAGACGTTTGCTCAATAACAACACAATGTGCTTCAATCCGCATTCCCGCAGCTGGTAGAGCTACAGCAGATCTGGCATGAGGACAGAAACGGTCCGCAGACAGCAGACAGCCGCTCTGCAAGTTTATAGTTTAGGCCATTCTTACTAATGCAGAAAATACGCAATTTTTATATAGCCAATAGCATGTCAAGAAAACTTCAGAATTTAGGGCAAACAGAAATGTAAATGGAAGTTGTAGTTATATATAACAAAATACAAATGAATAAAATGACCCTGAACTTGACCTTGATCTTCATGCCAATCATCAGTCACATGATCCGTTGAGGCAGTCACATGACTTTTTTGATGCGCATCTAGGAATTTATAAATGTGCTTTTCATGCTTAGTCTAGTCTATTTATTTATATAGCACATTTTAAAACAACAGACTTTCAGCTTATTTATATTCTTGCAAAAATAAATAAATAAATGAACATTACTCCACCTAAAATGAGGATATAAATATTTTATGAGCATTGTGGAAAATTTATTTGCATATTTTATATGCAATAGGCCTACCCCAAAATTCACATAGAAATTACATGGATGGAAACCTGGTCAGTTAAAAAAAAAAAAAAAAAAAAAAAAAATGAAGACAGCAAAATAAAAATAAATAAATTTAGGTCTGTTTTTCTCAAACAACAATCTATTGTATATTTTTGCTCTTTCCTCCTCATATGTATATATATATATATATATATATATATATATATATATATATATATATACACACACACACACACACACACATTTACATTTTACATTTATATACAATTTGTATAAAATTGTATAATATATATGTTAAATATATTCTTTCTTTTTCTTTTTTATATAGAGATGTATAAAATTGCATACTTTATTTTATATACACCTTTTTTACTTTTTAAAATTGATATATAATTTCTTTTTTAATTTTCAGTTCTAAGAATAAATCAGGCTTTGAATTTAGTCATTTAAAATTGGCACTTTATCTTTCAAGAAAGAGGGATAGCAACTCTGAAACTTTGTCTTATGAGCACTTCTTGTGTTTGTTTGCCTCTTTATGATGAATCTGTTGTATTATGATGAATTTGTTGCATTCCTCATAAAGCGTCTGCTAAATGAATATATATAAATGTAAACTCTGGACTGATGGACTGGTCACCGCTGCCCCTCCGTCAAACACAACAGCCGCTGATGCAACTGTTTGCTGCTTGCTGCTATTTCTAGAAGCCACGAGGTGCAGCTGCCTGTGTCCCCCGCCGCACACCTGTTCATACCAATATCGGCTTTCATAGGGCACCACTGCTCCTCCCGGGGCCCTGGGGCCACAGGTGGCCCCCCAGTAATGGGTACACAGCTCAGGCCTGTCATCAGGTCAAACAGGCCCCGTTATGGAGGAGGTGGCTGGGTTTTTAGCAAACTTCTGTTTTAACAATCAGCCTACAGGAGTGGAAAACCTGACATAGCAGCAGCGTTATTATCGTTAACTAAAACAAAAGATAAAAGATAAAATATATAATGAAATAAAAAAAATAAAAGATTATTCTAAATATATTATATAAATATTTATATAAATATAAATAAAAGATATGTTGTAAAAAATTTTTTTTATAGTTTAAAAATACTAAAACCATAGAAAATTATACTTGAAATAAAATAAACGTTAACTAAAAAAATATTAAAAAATCTTAAAATGATTTTATTTCAGCTAGATGCAAGCCATCATTTATCATTTCATTTCAGTTTAACTTGAAGTACTAAAATAACTAAAACAGAAACAGAAATGAAGAAGAACTATATAGACATTTAAAAGAAAATAATAAAATGATAAAATTATAAAACAACAAAATTTCCAAAACTTACTAAAATTAAAGTTTTTTAAGTAGTAAAATAAATAAAAATAAAAATAAAAAGATTAAATATATTATAAAAACACATTATAAAAAAAGTTTTAAATATTATAAAAAACAAAACAAAAACTAAAACCATAGAAAAGATACCTGAAATAAAGCTTAACTGAAAATGAAACATAAAAATCTGCTGGTTTAGCTTCATAAACACAACATACACTAGTTGTTTTTAGCAGATTTTCCAGCTATAATTCTTAAAAGTTGATTCATAGACTTTTTAAAATGAGTTATAAATAAAGATTACTGAAGTATGTTTTACAACAAAACACTATTTCAGTACAATTTTGCATTTAATTCAATACTTGCTGTTTCTGGGAAATGTACAAGCAATTTCTGAATGAAGAAGTAAATCCTACACCAAATGCTTGCAGGAATGCAATTATCACAGTATATTCTTAGACCTTTGAGCGAGAAAGAAGGAAATATGAGTATGTTTTTAGCCTTGAAAGATGTTAAGCAGGCAGAACGGCGAATCAATCATCAGCCGAGCCCATGTGCTTTGGGCCGATTTGCTCTGGAGTAGTGAACCTCGCCGTTTGCATCCCTAATGCTTTTCCAATAGCAGGCGATCGAGCCCTCCTACATCAAACGGCCTTCTCAACAGAGATGGGTAGAGTACCCAAAAACTGTACTCAAGTAAAAGTAAAAGTAATAGTCTGAATAGTTACTTGAGTAAGAGCAAAAACGTATCGGATAAAAAAACTACTCAAGTAGTTAGTTACTAGTTACTTTGGATCATATACTGAATATAGTCTATTTTTATTTAGATATATAGATAAAATTAATACACACACACACACACACATATATATATATATATATATATATATATATATATACATATATACACACACACAAACACACACTGCCGTTCAAAAGATTTTTAATGTTTTTTTAATGCAATTTATTTTAGTGATGCAAATCAGAATTTTTTATCAATCTTTACACCAGTCTTCAGTGTCACATAATCCTTCAGAAATCATTCCAATATGTTGATTTATTATCAATGTTGTTCTTTTTAGCTTTCTATTCATCAAAGAATACTGAACAAAATGCCACAGGTTCCAAAAAATATTAAGCAGCAAATATATTAGAATGATTTCTGAAGGATCATGTGAGTCTGAAAACTGGAGTAACAGCTGATGTTAACAGCTTAAATTATGTTTTAAAGTATATTATGTATTATGTAGCCTATGTATATATGTATATAACCTCTGACACGGAGAAGAGTGAAAACTCCTCACATGATCGCTACTGAACATCTGAACATAACGAAACAAATACACATTGACGGATCTTCTTCCGTCTGTTCTGCAAAATGTAAACAAATGTATATTTCTGTAATAGTAAATATTGTGAAAGTATCTATATTAATTGTGTCTAGGCAAAGACATTCCTTGAAACATATCGCACACCACTGAGCAGAGCTAACGTGGGTTTGGCGTGTGTTCATTTCATACTTTGTGACAGCTTATTTAATGTATAAATTATACATTGTTCTTAATGTATAAGGTACATGTACAACAAACTGGTAATGGCATAGTGGTATTGTAATCGAATGTAGCCTGGCTGTCTATACCTGTGGAACCATAGACAGCACACGCGGTGTTCATCTAATACAGATCTTCATAGCTAGCAAACAATAGCCTTTGCAGATTTGCTTTCAACTGACTGTAGATCCAAAGCCACGTCTTCAACGCTCTTGATGTTACAACTCTGTCTGAGTGACAACCGCTTCAGACGATCAGCGCATGCGGCAGAACTGAACGAATCATTCAAACTGATTCGTGAACCAATTCACTGGTTTGCCAACTGGTGGTCTGATCAAGCCTTTGAACAGAGATGACTCAAAAGAATGAATCATTCGTGAATGGGCATCGCTCATTGCCCAGAGAAAAGTAGACGGCGTGTTTGGAATAAATTGAAGCATTTTTAACTTGAATTGCATTAAGATAAAGTAACGAGAGGAGCGTCGCCCACAGTAACGAAGTAAAAGTACCGTTTTTTCACCAAAAATGTACTTGAGTAAGAGTAAAAGTACCCATCTTTAAATATACTCTAAAAGTATTAGTTACCCAAAAAATTTTCTCAAGTAAATGTAACGAAGTAAATATAACTTGTTACTACCCACCTCTGCTTCTCAAAGCATACATACTCTCAGATGAAAGGCCGACAGTGTCTCTCTTGTACACAGCTGGGCCTGTAGACGACTCCACTTCTCTTTCAAGGTCCCGTCAGCGAGCGAAAACAGCGAGACAAAAGCAAACGTACAGATCTTCATGGCCTGTAACCAGACTGTATATTTTGGCCTTCGAATGAGGAGTAGGAGTAGTAAGCCAATGGAAACATGTCATTTTCACTTTCTCCACCACGTTTGAGTCTCCAGACTTTAATTGTTAACACATGACGTGTGACAGGTACTCTCGCGTGATGCCAGAATGCAACATGATACAGAATTCAATTTTATTTACACCACAGTTTTCTGGAGCGAATGATTACAACAGATCACAGTTTATCATTCCAGCAGAATATAAATCCAAACCATCAGCACTACATGGACAGAAATATAAGGCATTGCTACAATATTTACATGGCTTTTTCTTTATAAAAATATACAGTTGTGTCAGCAGCAGGCGTAGAACTCATTTTCTCAGATACAGTGCTTGTCTTTGAGTTTCCAAGACAAAAGCAAAAGCTTATCTAGCCATTAAAATTCCCTTTTCTTCAGGTTTTCAGCTCCTGTTGTGTAGAACAATTAAGGGTAAGTGTTAAAATATATTTTAATAATTAAATATACACCCATGACCCCATATTATGTATTACATTTTTTTTTTTTTTTGGTTGGAAGAATTTTTAGTATGTATAAATGCTTACTATATATAGAATATTTATAACAGTAATGTTACATTTACATTTTAAAAATGTTTTATATAATATATAAATATTATGTTAACCACACTACCGTTCAAAAAACTGGGTCAGTAAAATGTTTTTTTCAAGAAATGAATACTTTTATTCAGCAAGGGTGTATTAAATTGATCAAAAGTGACATTTTTAATGTTACAAAAGATGCATATTTCAAATAAATGCTGTTAGTTTAAATGTTCTAATCATCAAAGAATCCTAGCAACAAAATATAACCTGATTTCCACAAAAAAAAAAAAAAAAAAAAAAAAAATTAACTGTTTTCAACATGGATAATAATCAGAAATGTTTCCTGAGCAGCAAATCAGCATATTAGAATGATTTCTGAAGGATCATGTGCAGTGTTGGGTAAGTTACTCAAAAAAGTTAGACTACAAATTACTAATTACTTCTTTAAAATTGTAATTTGATTACATTACTGATTACTGCATTTAAAAAGTAATCAGATTACTAATTACTTTACTTTAAAGTTACTTTCAAGTTTACTTTTCAAATGATCAAACCTAAAAAATAAACTACAAAGTGAAACTCATAGTTCTTTCATTAATTTAATAATGACTGAAAAGTTACATAAGTATTATTTGTATACACGCAATATCAACAAAACTTTTTTTTTTTTTGGTTTTGTAAAATAAAGAAAACAAATAGAGTGCGCTTTCTGCATTCTCAGTCTCCGCGAATATCTTCCTGAAACAAGTCACTAAAATGAATGAAAACTCAGACATGAGACATGAGAAATATATCTAAAGAAAGCTTGAAGTGTCTATTTTTAAATGTGATGTCGAAAACAAATATTCTCTGATAAAATAATCCATAAGAAACCAACGCGAGGTACAGTCTTTCCTGTCTGAGGTCACCTATAATGTGATCACACCCACGCACACTGCACGCTACACGATAATCATTCACGCGAAACCAGGCTTGAGATGCACGAATATGTTAATGTCCACATCACCTCCGTAAACAAAGAAAGATTCAAGTTCATCTCAGCTACTTTTTGTTTTTGGAAGAAGACGCGCTGTGAGGAATAAGCCTTGAATTTACCTCAGAAGAAGAATGCGATGCGACGCGGCTTAATCCAGCGGAGAATCTCATTCTGATGAGTCATTTATTTTTACTTATATTAGTGTTACTGTGACATAAACTTGTACACATTCACTTGTTGAACTTTTCCCAAACTACAATGCCAGACTAAAATATATGAAATCGAGTGCAACATTTTGAAATATGATTTCATTGCATCTAAATGTTGTAAGACTCGTCTGCATTTTAGCTCGCATTTTCCGGTGATTTATTAAAGGGTATACTGACATGCAAAACATGATTTTTACTTCACATTTTTTAACACTGCATTTGTAACAAGTAATGTAATTTTATTGACATTAGCAACTGTAATCAAATTGCATTCAATTAAAATGTAAGGCATTACATTACTGCGTTACCAGAAAAAGTAATTAGAATTCAGTAACGCGTTATACCCAACTCTGATCATGTGACACTGAAGTAATGATGCAGAAAATTTGGCTTTGCATCACATGAATAAATTTAATTTTAAAATATATTCAAATGGAAAACAGTTCTTTTAAATTGTAATAATATTTGACAATTTTTTACTGTATTTTTGATTGAATAAATGCAGCCTTGCTGAGCATAAAAGACTTTCAAAACATTTTTAAAAATCTTACAAATCCAAGCGTTTGAATTGTAGTGTATAAGAAAATGGTTATTCTGTTATTTATCAATTATATATTGAGCATCTCCATATTTTTTCCCATATTGCTGTCATCGGCATTTCATAAAAGCAATAAGCCACTTGAAGCTGCAGTGATTTTACCATGGTTTTAGGAGTAAAAACACCCCTTACTGTACATCACTGTAAAATACTCTATGGCTTTTTGCTTTACAAAAAAAAAAAAAAACCTCTGTGTTAATTCAGCACTAGGCAAATGGCCAACAGACGAACATGTTTGGTGAAAAGATCCAGGATGAACGGATTCACGCCAGATCCTTCCTCAAAATGGCTTTGTGGTTTCTGGAAATGAACCGCTTTTTCCGTCAACTCACCTCGCCTTTCGACGTTTAATTATCTCGGATGAGAAAAATAATCAGAGATTCGCTCAAACGAACAGAGGGAAAAAATGCGATTGGAGTCCTGACAGATCGGCTGTTGGGAATCTTGGCTCTCGTCTAAACGCCAGCAGCCGTGAATGGCCTCCTTTCTCAGCGCGCTATTAAACTTCATTAGAATCTATCATGGGTGTTTTGCTATTTTGATAAGCCCTACCACAGCCATACATCAACGGCAGTGTTCATTCCCCAAGCACATGCTCACCGTGTTCATGTTCCTGCAGGCTCTGGATTGTGTTGTGGTTGGAAATGTGATTTATGATTTCAACCTTTGTTTTGGGTTTGCGAAAACCACCCAAAACGGGTCCCACAGACTCGAAACGCCACCGCTCGAGTCCCTCGGTGACCATAAAACCAAACGAATGACTAGAGACGGACAGTTTAGGAGATTCTGAGGGACATCCAGGTCTTCTTCTTCGCCTGTTCACTTCCTAGACAGAAACGGGAAATGCAAGTTCTTCCTCTCGGACCGCGTTTCCCACAATGCATAGCGTGAGTTCTGGTAGCGAGCGGGTCACTGGCTCTCGTCCATGCTGACACCCAGCCGCTTCATGACGGTGACACGAGAGCTGTACTGGTTGGGTTTCTGCAGCAGCTCTGGTTTGGGCTGGAAATGCTCCGTCAGGATCTTCAGGACGTTCTCCAGCTTCACGTCCATCTGAAGGACCTACAAACAAAGAGACACTGATCTGAGAAATGAAGCTGTTTTGCTGGATTTTGGGTATTGCGTTGTAGCGGGCTACTGACTAAAAAGGCTGTGGGAGGGGTTAATCCATGAACAATTACCACTGTGCTCCAGTAATGCACTTAACCTCAGATTGTTTAACCCTTAAGAAAATCAGGCTAAAGTCCACTCAGAGATGTGTGTTAAGATTATTTCTAACAAAATGTTATTGTTTACACTAAAGGCACGTATTACTGCATGTAAAAGCATTAGAAAGACCGTTTGAAGTAAATTAAGTGAATCTTATGGTCATAATTCTATATATAATATAATAAAAAATGTTCATAATAAATAAATAAATAAATAATTTATTCATTCAATTAATTTTGCACTATGACATTTGTTATTACTTTTTCATTATTGTAATTTTTTTTTAAATTTAAATCAGTATGCAACAATTACTACATTGATGTATACAAGTTATAATATATATTTTTGCATTAAATAAATAAATAAATAATATTTTCTGTTTTAATTTGAATTTTACTTCAATTTTAATAATTTTGTTGTTGTTTTTTTGTAATTGTAGTCATTTAAAAAATGTATATATAATGTTTATTTTGTTTTTATTAATTTTTATTTCATTTCATTAAGTTTTAGTTTTAGTTATTTTAGTGCATCAAGTTAAACTAAATGAAAATGTGAAATGCTGCTCTGATAACTTGCTGGAATAAAATGTTAATTTTTTTTTTTTGTATTTGATTTTACATCAGTTAAAGTTTATTTTATTTCAATAAGGAAATTTCAGTTTTACATTTTTAATTAAATTTACTCTTAAATAGTTTTAGTTAACTATAATATCCCTGCATTACAATGCAAACATTTTTAATGGCCTTAATGCAAAATAATTTCTTATGAGATTCATTGTATTTGGACCATATTGGTTATTTATATATTTATTTGTTTATTCATTCATTCATTCATACATACATTCATTCTTATATTAGATATTTCATTTACCTCTACTTTCATTTTAATAAATGTTTATACTTTCATATTATTTCTTTTTTCATTTTCTATTTTAAGATTTACTTTGACTTTTACAGTCATCTAACACTAACTGGACAGAGATCAATTGATATAACACTTTAAGAGCATTTTCTCTTGAAGAGCACTTTCCCTTTAAGAGATATGACCCATTTTGGGGTGAAATATGACCTGGACATGCTTCATAAAATTCTCCCAGTCAGGATACTTTAAGTATATTTAAATAAATACTTGAAAATCCAAAATCAAATGCATTTTGCAAAAAGGTCAGAACATTGGTGACAAGAACAGCATACATCAAACAATATGTGACATTAACACAAATTCTCAGAAACAACCCTTCATGAATACATGTTTTTCTTTCAGAATGAGTCATTCATTTCAGATAGCTACTTAAAATACCCAGTTTATGAGCCCTCGCTTGTCATCATTTAACCGTCCAGCACACACACAAAACAAAAACAGGCCTTCAGAAACCTGAAACGCCAACACAAGCCACGAGAAGGCCTGCGCTCAACAGTGCGCCGTTTCACTGCGAGCCGACATAAATATATTTTCATAAAGAGAAGGAGCATTCACTGCCTGTTAGAGGGGAAATATAAATCTGAACCATAAACATGTCATTGATAATCTACGGCATTATCTGCATTCCCAAGTGAGGCACTGCGCTCAGATTAGGAATTCCTCTGGTCTGTGGAGCAGCTACCAAACAGCTGATAAAAACGCACGTCGACCCGCGGAGACCCCTGGAAAAACAACTCTAAAACAGCCACAGAAATTGTGCTTGGACTGCAAATTCACCTCCAAACTTTAGTGTTTGATAAACTGCTCTGAGAATGGTCCGTGGGTTTGATGTTTTACGCCCAAATCACCACCAATGGAAGCAAGAACGAACAGCAAAGGTACTTGTTTTCTTGGAGTTTCTCCAGCAAAACTGACATTTCAAGCGTGTCATTTAACCTATTAATTAGTTATTAAAGGAATAGTTCACCAAAAAAATGAGAATTTGCTGAAAATGTGCTCACCCTCAGGCCATCCAAGATGTAGATGAGTTTGTTTCTTCATCAGATTTGGAGAAATGTAGCATTACATCACTTGCTCACCAATGGATCCTCTGCAGTGAATGGGTGCCGTCAGAATGAGAGTCCAAACAGCTGATAAAAATATCACAATAATCCACAGCACTCCAGTCCATCAGTTATCACCTTGAGAAGTAAAAAGCTGTGTGTTTGTAAAAAACAAATCCATCAAGACGTTTTTAACTTCAAAAATTCTACTCGGCTGTTTTCAGCATAATAATAATAAAAAAATGTTTTTTGAGCAGCAAATCAGAATATTAGAATGATTACTGATGGCTCATGTGACTGAAATGATGCTAAAATTCAGCTTTGAAATCACAGAAATAAAATACATTTTAAATCATTCAAAAAGAAAACAGTTCCCCTTTCAGTCGGTCACTCTGAGTCACCTCGGATGACCGACGAAATTGGGATCTCGCCAGAGAGACCAATCCACTTTGAGTGTAACTAAATGAGCCAATGGACATTGGCATGCGATTATTGCATCCAGCTGCCGCTGATCACAGCGTGAGTATAAGAGGCAGCAGATGCACCGCATTAATTCATGCTTTCGCTGAGGAGCCGAGCGGTGGTGCATCACTACTGCTCTCTACTTCGGTGTTGCAGAGAGAACGAGAGTGCGGGCTTTACGGCAACAGCAGCGGTGGTCACGGTCTCGCGGCTTCAACAAAGATCGTGCAGACAGCCACACCACGAGTGTGCGGTGACCAGCTCCCCTGCGTGCTTCAGCACTAAAAGAGCAATTTCTCTAAAAGAGCAACACGGGTGATCGCGTCTTTTTAAAGATGTCTTATCACCCGTGCGTTTCTGGGTGTGGTTGTTTCCTGGTGCCTCAGGACGGTCATGATCGCTGCCTCACGTGTCTGAGCATTCAGCACGCTGAGGAAGCCTTCGTGGATGGTTCATGTTCTTCTTGTGGGGACATGACCGTCTCGGAGTTGCATAAAAGACTCCGCTATGTCAAACATGGCGGAGTCCCTCTGCCTCTGCCGCGATCCAGCATTCGTTCCGGGGCCTGGGGCGGCGCTGCGTCCGGTGGAGTCAGAGGTGAATTGAGGATCATGGTGAGGGCATCCCCAAGTGGAGCTCCTCACCCCTCAAGCACTCTGCAGCCGGTGGATCTGCCGTTGGAGCGGGCAGGGCCCACTCGTTCCTTCGGTGCCCCCTCTGATGACCAGATGTCGATCGCTGCATCGGAGGGCGAGTCCTCTCTCTCCAGGGATGACGACTCGGCTGCGTTGCCCCCTTCGGGTATGGTAGCGTTGTCCGAGCCAGACCCAGAGATGACGGCTATGCTTTCCTGGGCCACCGAGAATGTAGGGCTCGTGTGGAATCCTCCACCGCGTCCCAATCCTTCAAGGCTGGATGAATGGTTTCTCGGTGGGGGTCGCGCTGGTTCTCAGCGCCCCCCTCCGGTGCCATTCTTCCCGGAGGTGCATGAGGAGCTCACTAGATTGTGGAGGGCACCTTTCACTGCCCGAAACAAATCTTGTGGCTCCTCCGCCGTCACCACCCTCGATGGTGGGGCCGCTTTGGTGTAAACGGGCATCCCCTCGGTGGAGCGGTCTGTGGCCATGCAACTGTGTCCAACAGCCGCTACCACTCTGCAGGGTGACCCGTGTCTCCACTCACGGGCCTGTAAGTATTCGTCAGGCCTAACTGGCAGTGCTTGCAGAGCCTGTGGGGAGGTGGCTTCTGCCCTCCACACCATGGCGTTACTGCAGGTCCACTAGGCCAAAGCCCTGAAACACCTGCACGAGGGTGGCCACGACCTGGCGGTTCTACATGAACTGCGTGCTGCGACAGACCTCACGCTTCGAGTGACGAAGGTGACTGCACAGTCTCTGTCAAGAGCTTTGCCCAGCAGTTCTCGGCAGCACAGAAGCAGCCTGAGGCGATCAAACACATCATGCGCCGGAGTAAACCTGCTGCTTTCACCCCAGTGCAGCCCCTCAGCCTGCTCGTCGCCGTGGGTGCCCTCCCTGTGGCTGCCCCTGCTCCCGCGCATCCGCAGCAACCTTCCACCAGGCAGCATCGTGGAGACAGTCGCAGGCATGACGCCCAGCCCATCCAGGCCGCCCCCAAACCTGGCGGCAAGCTCAAGTGCAAGAGGCCTTGAGACGGGCGACCCAGAGATGGTGGAGACTGCTCATCGGGAGATGGTGACTGCACCACTTCCTCCCCCGGAGGAGGGCCAGGTGGAGAACCTTTTGTTTCATTTTGTTCCGCTGCTGGCCCAGCAGCCAGCGGTACCCAAAACATCAATAAAGAGCGGTCTCCTCAATCTCTGGGTCTCAAGAGGAGGAGAGTGGTGATCCGTGCATCACGGGATCGCTTCC
Organism: Spinibarbus caldwelli; assembly: GCA_039654775.1. Taxonomy (NCBI): domain Eukaryota; kingdom Metazoa; phylum Chordata; class Actinopteri; order Cypriniformes; family Cyprinidae; genus Spinibarbus; species Spinibarbus caldwelli. Next base: position 3,906,939 of record CM077264.1, read on the forward strand.
CTCCTCCTCTCTCGTCAGCAGGCAGCGGGTGGTTGCCCAAGAGCACCCCTCCTGCCCATTCGTGGAACCAGGTAAGGGAGGTAGCACTCGAGTCCCCGTTTCAAGTCGTCAAACGCCGGGCTGTCACAAGCCTCAAGCCGGGTTCCTGTGTTTCCTCCCGCACGAGGAGGAATCAGGTGAGTGTTACACTGCACACCCAGACCCCGCCCCCTGCCGTCACAGGCCAGGCCGTCACAGGCCCTGGGCCGGGTCCCTGTCTTCCACCTCGCTGCCCCACTTAGGGCTGTACGTCGGTGGCGCCTTTGGTCCTGCTGGTACGGTCTCTTGGAGCCTGGCTAGCGCTCCCCAGTCTGTCTTGGTGGATCCTGTGGACCATCAGACTCGGCTACGCGATTCAGTTCGCCTGGCGTCCCCCCAAGTTCAGGGGCATCCGGTTCACTTCAGTCAAGGCCGTCGATGCGCTGTCTTGCATGTGGAAATCGCAGTCCTGCTGGCGAAGGATGCGATAGAGCCGTCCCTCCAGCCGATATGAGGTCGGGGTTTTACAGCCCTTACTTCATTGTGCCCAAGAAAAGCGGTGGGTTATGACTGATCTTGGATCTGCGAGTTTTGAACCGTGCACTTCACAAGCTGCCGTTCAAGATGTTGACGCGGAAGCGCATTTTCGGGTGCGTCCGTCCCCTAGATTGGTTTGCAGCGATCGACCCGAAGGACGCGTACTTTCATGTCTCGATCCTCTCGTGACACAGGCCATTCCTGCAATTCGCGTTCGAGGGTCGGGCATATCAGTACAAGGTCCTGCCCTTAGGGCTGTCCTTGTCACCTCGCATCTTCACCAAAGTCGCGGAGGCAGCCCTTGTTCCCCTGAGGGAGAACGGGGTGTGCGCATCCTCAACTACCTCGACGACTGGCTCATATTTGCACAGTCTCGCAAGCAATTGTGCGCACACAGGGACCTGGTGCTCCAACACCTCAGCCAGTTGGGTCTTCGGGTCAACTGGGAAAAGAGCAAACTCGTGCCAATGCAGAGGATCTCTTTTCTTGGCATGGAGTTGGATTCGGTCAACCAGACAGCACACCTCACCCAGAAACATGCTCAGTCGGTGCTGAACTGCCTCAAGACTTTATCAGGCAGGACAGTGGTCCCACTGAAACTCTTTCAGAGGCTCCTGGGGCATATGGCTGCAGCTGCGGCCATAGTTCTGCTCGGTCTGCTCCATATGAGACCGCTTCAGCACTGGCTTCATGGCCAAATCCCGAGGTGGGCGTGGAAACCCGGTACTCACCAGGTTCAGAGTACACCGGCCTGCCGCAAGACCTTCAGCCCGTGGTCAGATCCCTCATTCCTTCGGGCAGGAGTGCCCCTGGAGCAGGTATTCAGGCATGCTGTGGTATTCACAGTGGGGGAGTGGAGACTCCATCCCCAGGTCCAGCTGATTGGAGTCGGTTCGGAGTTGCTCAGGTAGACCTGTTTGCATCTCCGGAAACCACCCACTGCCAGTGGTTCTACTCCCTATCCGAGGCAACGCTCGGCACGGATGCACTGGCACACAGCTGGCCCCAGGGCCTGCACAAATATACGTTCCCCAGTGAGCCTCCTAGCACAGACACTGTGCAAGATCAGGGAGGACGAGGAGCAGGTCCTGTTAGTGGCTCCATATTGGCCCAAAAGGACCTGGTTCCCGGAATTCACGCTCCTCGCGACAGTCCTGTGGCGCTTTGGTAGGGATCCCAATTTCGTCGGTCATCCGACGTGACTCGGAGTGACTGACTGAAAGAGGAACGTCTCGGTGATGTATGTAACCCTCGTTCCCTGAAGGAGGGAACGGAGACGTCATGTCCCGTCGCCACAGTCACTGTACCACCGCTGAGCTGCCGGGTCACCGGCTCGGCTCCTCAGCGAAAGCATGAATTATTGTGGTGCATCTGCTGCCTCTTATACTCACGCTGTGATCAGCGGCAGCTGGATGCAATAATCGCATGCCAATGTCCAATGGCTTGTTTAGTTACACTCGAAGTGGATTGGTCTCTCTGGCGATATCCCAATTTCGTCGGTCATCCGACATGACGTCTCCGTTCCCTCCTTCAGGGAACGAGGGTTACATACGTAACCGAGACGTTATTTTAAATAGTAAAAAATATTTCAGAATTTTACTGGTTTTACTGTACTTTGGATCAAATAAATACAGGCTTGGTGAGCAGAAGAGATGTCTTTAAAAAACATTAAAAATCTTACTGTTCAAAACTTTTGACTGGTATTGTATGTGGGACGATTATGATGTGAAAAGACAACAGGAGATGGACTTTTTCATTGGAGGAAGTGTTATTATGGATTATGGACTCATATTTTGGCCAGAAGCAATGGTTTGAAGTTTAAAACATCTTGATGATAGATTTGTTTCTTACAAACACGCAGCTTTTCACTTCACAAGACATTAACTGATGGACTAGAGTGGTGTGGATTACTTGTGGATTATTGTGATGTTTTTATCAGCTGTTTGGACTCTCATTCTGACGGCACCCATTCACTGCTGAGGATCCATTGCTGAGAAAGTGATGTAATGCTACATTTCTCCAAATCTGATGAAGAAACAAACTCATCTCATATAGCCTGAGTCAATTTTCAGCAAATTTAAATTTTTGGGTGAACTATTCGTTTAAGGATGTTTTAAAAGTACAAGTCAAAAAAACAAACAAACTAAAAAAAATAAATAAAAAAAATAAAAAGTTATTTTTGCAGTGCTTGTCTCTTGTTATGGCTCAATTTATCGTCCACCATGTAAAAATTCTGAACACTTAGAAAAGAAATAATACCCCTCAACAACATCAGCTCCTTGAATACTTGCGTTTTGCTCAGCTAAATAGTAGTGAATAGTTTGTCTGAGTTTTGCCAACTGGATCTTCTCCTCCTGAAGATGAAATGCAAAACAGCAGAAAGACTTTGCTTCCTTTAAGCAGACTATCTATCATGGTTAAGTCAATAATCATCTCCCCAAAAAGAAGAATTTTATCTTTATGAGCTCTGTGAAAAACAACACGCTCCGTTCCTTCATTGTGCTGATAAGAGCTCTGGCGTTCTTCAGCCGCTGATGAAGCGCTGGCTTGTTTTGAATCGGCTGACTACTCGCCGTCTCTGCTGCGTCTTCACATCAGACTGGAGGCTGGAGTGTAGCCAAAGCTTTTAGATTGCAAAAATGCCTGAAGAAACTGTTAGCAACCAAGATAAACTGTGTTTTGGTTGGAGTCTCATCAAAGCTGCTGTTTCATTCACGAGACGCTAAAAACACACTAAAGACTAGATGTCCACTGCCAGATGCCTGGATTGAGGTCATTTATGACAAGATTTCTGAGGCGTCTCGCATCTGATGTCCATTTTTGGCTGGTAAAAAACCCATTAAAATGTATTGCAGTGTCGTGCAAAATTCAGAATCTATCTATCTATCTATCTATCTATCTATCTATCTATCTATCTATCTATCTATCTATCTATCTAACAAATAGAGTGTAGTCTGACCTCTGCTTGTACTTTCTTTTATTTTTTTTCCCTTCATTTGTCTCATTTTGTTATTTATTTATTTATTTATTTTTAATTAATTCATTCATTTTACTTTGCGTTTTTTCTGTCTACTCATATTCATTGTTCTTTACTTCTTTCATATATTCATTCTCTCTTTCATTCTTTGGTTTGTTTGTTTTTTATTCATTTGTTTTTGGTGTTGATTTAACCAAAGCCCTTCTGTCTTTCATTCTTTTTTGTTTCTTTTATTAATTTGTTTGTTAGTTTTTGTGTTCTTTCTTTCTTTCTTTCTTTCTTTCTTTCTTTCTTTCTTTCTTTCTTTCTACTGTTGATTCAACAAAATCCCATTTATTCTTTCTTTCATTCTTTGGTTTCTTTCTTTCTTTCTTTCTTTCTTTCTTTCTTTCTTTCTTTCATTCTTTGGTTTCTTTCTTTCTTTCTTTCTTTCTTTCTTTGTTGATTCAACCAAATCCCTGTGCTTTATTTGTTTCATTTATATTTTTTCAATTCTTTCTCTGCCTTCAACCATCCTACAACATTACTCTCTCTCTCTCTCTCTCTCTCTCTCTCTCTCTCTCTACAGTCTTTCTGTGTTTTTTTTTTTCTTTTTTCAAACACAAAGAACATACTGTATCTGCCAAGCTTAAACAGACTCATTCATCTTGGCTAAAGGGCGTTTCTGTGCACTCGCTCAGGTCACTAAAACTCACATTCAGCTCTTCACACGAGTCAGATCAACACACCTCTACCTGTTCTGGACAGATGATAAATTTGTGCAGAATGAATCATGTGCTCAACTACACTCTCGTTTTTACATTTTTATAAAGCAAAATCTCCACCATGCTGACAGACTCCAGGACGATGCACACACTGAACTTTACTGCTTAGTGTTACAAGTTTGTTTCGATGAAGTATTTTCAATGCTGAAAGTGTGTAACTTTGAGCTCAAGAGTGTAACACGCAATGGCTGGACAGACATGAACATGTTTTTCTGCCTGTATGGAGGGCTGTGGTGTGTGAAGACATGTGATACGAGGACAGCTGTCCCCAACACATGCAGGGACCCCAGACTACACACCTGACATCACTAAACACCCCAGCGTGCATGCACTTCATCTGTCCTTTGAGCTACAAGTCACTGGACTCATTTTCATGTGTTTTTTCAAAACAACAGCAGGGTTGTGCATCATTCGGAGTTGAGAATTAAGAATTCCGTTCAAAATGCAGTTCAATTCCTGAATATGAAAGCATTCAAATTTGAATTTGAATGAAAGTAGATTTTAAAATATTTGAAATTTAGAGAAATTAATTTAAATGTAATTTTCAAAGACAGACTATAAATGTTCTGGATGGATGGATGGATGGATGGATGGATGGATGGATGGATAGATGATGGATGGATGGATGGATGGATGGATGGATAGATGATGGATAGATGGATAGATAGATAGATAGATAGATAGATAGATAGATAGATCTATTTACCTCTGAATGCATAAGGCCTATAAACCTTCAAACTTGTTTAGCTCAACATTCAATTTATAGCAAAAAAAAAAAAAAAAGGAGAAGAATCAGGGCACCATGACATCCCCACTAATAAACGTGGCAAATTTCACAAGTTTTTGGCCTCGTCCCTGAACGAAAGAAGGTCAAAGAATGAAAAAATGAAGAAAGGAGGGAGGCCTGTTTTCTAGAGCAGGAAGTGTATCAGCAGCACCTGATGCACATGATAAGTATCAAGGTCTTTGCCACGTGCCGCTACACGGCGGCCAGAAGCGTTCCAGGGGGCCGCGGTGCAGCGTAATCTCTCAAAGCTGCTTTTGTTTCTCCGTTTCACTCAAGAGGAGCGACAATCTCCAGCAGAACAAACGCCTCTCATTCACACACTCGCAGGACAGCTCAGGTCCACTCGCTCTACCGTACACCACACACTCGGCTTCACATGGACACTGTTATCATTCCCACAAAGGACAGACAGAGTGAAAACAAACAGACGAGAGGACAGAAGACGGAAGGGTGGCGCGCAACTTCATGACCTACAAAATGCAGATCAGTTGTTAAAGGAAGAGTTCACCTAAAAAATTAAAATAGTCATTCCAACACAATTTGTGCAACACACACAAATTATATATAGTTATATATTGGCATATTTAAAATTGCATCACATTTGAATGCAAATGTGACAAGAATCGATGTTTGCTGTGATTTTCTGTAAATAACGAGTTTTGAATTATTATTTTTTTTTAATTTAAATATTTTTTAAATGTTAAATTTTTTACTTTTTTTGCATTTTTAAACATCATAGTACAGAATCCTATAGATTGTGGTTATCATCCTTTTGTGTTATTTATTTATTTATTTATTATTAGTTTTGCCATTGGTCACCATTTACTTTATATGGAAAAGAGCAGCATGAATATTCTGCAAAATATCTTCTTTTGTGTTTCATGGATGCAAGACCGTCATACAGCGTTACAAGTGAAAGGGAAAAAAGTGAAAGTGACGTGACATGTGGCAAAGTATGGTGACCCATACTCGGAATTTGTGCTCTGCAATTAACCCATCCAAAGTGCACACACACACACCGTGAACACACACCCTGAGCAGTGGGCAGCCATTTATGCTGCGGCGCCCGGGGAGCAGTTGGGGGTTCAGTGCCTTGCTCAAGGGCACCTCAGTCATGGTATCGAAGGTGGAGAGAGAGCGCTGTACCTTTAGGTTGCGAGTCCAACTCTCTAACCATTAGGCCACGACTTCCCTTACAGTTTAATTGCTAATAAATTTCACAAATAATTATAAAGAAACATCAAAATGTTGAAGTAGAAAGAATGAAGCAGTATTTCCTTATAAAAGGAACTTCAATAAGCTTTGTTTCACTTACAAATTGGAAAATATTTTTTTTACAGTGCAGATTTGGAACGACATGAAGGCGACTATGAAATGAATTTTGGATGAACTGTTCCATTAAAAACAACAAATTTCTATTTCATTATGATTTAAGCACCAATAGTCATAAAAGAAAAACACAAAGTCATTAAAAAGCACAATAAATACTGGAATATATTTAACCGTAAACTGAACCTAAAAACGCAGCATAAAAATAAGGTGCTTATATCAGGCAGAATATATTCAGTTTAAGTTTTATAGCTGTGACTTGCAATAAAAATGGTTCAAAATGACGAGAGTAAATTGAACTTGGCCTGATTCTCTGTCACATTTGGCTGAACGTTTCTCCACGCACTCCGTCCCACAAAAAGATTTTCGATGGCAACAAAACAGAGCTGCTTCTCCTGGTATAAAATATTCACCAGTAAATCTTCCTTCTCTGCTGACATATTTCAGTCTTTAGATTCATTTGGGTTTGTAGTTGATTAACGTCATCTGAAAGGATCTTAGGGTCTGTTTAATCTTAGGGTCTGTTTAAAGGGGCCAGTAAACATGGGGCCAGTTGGCCCTTTAAACATTTGCACAGACAGACAGCTGAGCGTCTCTCTTTAATGGTCCCTGATGGAGGCCGAGGGCAGGCGTGGTCACAGACCCCCTTTCATACACTCGGTATGGGGCGAAGGTGTGTGTGTGTGTTTCTGGCCTCTGAAACACTGCTTTATTTACACAGTCACCTCTGAAATGTGTCCACATGGCTAGATAAAGATGAAGCCAGATCTGCTCACTATTGTGCACATGTGAGCTTTCGACTGGAAAGCTGGGTAACTTACTGCTTATGAAAAGGAATATTACATTTCATTGTAGAAAATGTAAATATCTAACATTTTGCATTTTAAAAAAATCCTGTTTTAGGAACAGCACAATTTTTCCTTTTATTTTTTGTTGCAATACTTCTTCATGACAATTAAGCACATTTTCACCATCAATTCTCCAAAAATCTAATTCTCATTACTGTACAAAAATGATAATAAATGTAAAATGAATTACAATGAATTACAAACATTTAAATATCTATCTATCCATCCATCCATCTGTCCAAAAAACAATGCAAAACAATTGCATTTTGCATGAAGAAAATCAGAAAACTGTTTTTAGGGACAGTAATTTTATGACAATTAAGCATATCAATTCTCTATAATTAAAAAAAAATAAAAATTTGTACAAATATTTGTAATATTTTGGAAATGTATTTTAAAACCGTTTGAATCAATATATATATATATATATATATATATATATATATATATATATATATCATATCAACATCAAAATAATCTCTTCTAAATTATAAAACATTTTATAAACTTTATATAAAATATAAATGTAAAATGTATTAAAAATGATTACATAAAATTTATTTAAAAAATAAACATGAACATGATGTATATTTATGTATTTATTTTGAAACAGTATATATAGAGTTGTCACCAGCAATAATAATTTTGGGGCAAGCATGCAAACAGGCATAATAAAAATATTACATTGCAAAACCTCTTACTAAAAATATTATATGTATTATATTATATGTACATACTGTGTGTATGTATATTTCCTTTAACAGTAGCTCGTAAGTGTATTTACTTGTCTCTTTTGCCGTTGCTAGGAAACGCTTGTTTTGTTTACTGAGTGGAGACGTGCTGAAATCGCGTTTGGTCTCGTACTGTATGGCGTACCTTGATAGTGTCTGCGCTTGCGTGGCCATTTATTGTGATTAACAGGAAAGTGTGTTCAAGCACCAGCAGAAGACGGTGGAAGATATAGTCTTTGAGAAAAGCAGTCTATCAGCGGAAGTCAAAAGTGGCTCCTAAAGCCCCGGTCAGACTACACGATTTTTTTGTCAGTTACGACAGTCACTGTGTCAGATTATACGACTTTGACTCATAAAATCTTGTTGTGTCGTGAACAAGAAACATGTCAGACTATACGTTGCTACCCGAGCATTCGTTGCATGCCGTCATTAACGACGTGTGTTTTGTCATCGATACAGTGCGAGACGAGACAGAAGGTGCTATGAGCGTAAACAAACAATGGCTAGCAAACAGCGTGTTTTGCCCTGTGTTGTCATCAGAAAAGCCCAAAAAAGAAAGAAAACCTGACAATGGACACAAATCTGGATTGCATGAAGAGGATGGTATGGACTATCAAAGAGAACTGAGATAAAATAGTTTTTATTTTACCTGTTTTCACTGTGTCGCGGTAGTCCCTCATCATAAATGCAGGAGTATTGTTGCTGTAGATCCACGAACATTTCCTCCATTGTAAATTACACCTAGCAAGACCGATACCGTTGTCTCTCTTTCGTTTCAGCTTGTTTGAAAGCTACAAAGGCGCTTCTGTGCTCCTATTGGCCAGTGTCACGGATGTGATGGAACTTGTCGTGTACAACGGGAAAAAAAATTAAACATGCTAGTCTTTCTGTGTTGACGTCGTGAAGCATCGCAGAGATGTCGTACACTATGACACACTACACGAGATGAAACGATTGAATCATGCGTCCCGACGCCCATTGTCATTTACAAATCCCCACTACACTCTACGTCAAGCAGATCGTGGCAAAATCAGCCTAAAATCGTGTAGTCTGACCGGGGCTTAAGTGTATTTACTTGTCTCATTAGTGTTTAGCGCAGTTGCCGTTGCTAGGAAACGCTTGTTTTGTTTACTGAGTGGAGACGTGCTGAAATCGCGTTTGGTCTCGTACTGTATGGCGTACCTTGTTAGTGTCTGCGCTTGCGTGGCCATTTATTGTGATTAACAGGAAAGTGTGTTCAAGCTGAATTAAATTAGTGTTTTGTTAGACGGGTATAAAAAAGGTTATAATACCGCAGCAGCGGTCGCGGCAGCCCTCCTCGTGTGAAGACCGAAGTGTGTAAAGACCATCGACTCTACCGAGCGACTCCACCGGACAGGGACACCGGCAAGGGATAAGTACCGCTTTCCATTTATTCTCTTTCCTATTACTTGTTTCACTTCTCTTTCAGTTTTTATAACCATTTCTTTCTTGTATGTTTGGCACAGTTATTTTTTTAGGATTACTGTTAAACTAATGTAGTTTGATTTGTATATGTTATCTATTTTAATTTTAGTTACAGTTGTAGTAATGTTTGTCATTTTATTAGTTTTTTTTCCCATTATGTCTGTATAAATTATTTATTGAGTTTTAGTTTTATTTAATTTGAGTTGTTTTAGTACTTCAACAAACTACATGGAAATGAAATAATATTGAATTTATAGATATGTGTGTGTGTGTGTCTGTGTGTGTGCATATATGTCTGTGTGTGTGTGTGTGTGTACATACACGTAGTTGTTTTTGGTGTTTGGCTTAGTTTTATGTTAGAATCATTATTACACATACATTTTGTTCTCTTAATATTTTGAATTGTTTGTAGTTTTATTTTGTTTTCATTTAAATGTTAAGTTTAGAAATTTTGTCATATGCATTTCTCATTTTTATTTAATTAAATTTTTTAATGTGTATGTATATATACTATTTATAAAGTTTTAGCTTTTAGTTTTGGATCAGTTTTAGTTGTTTTAATACTACAATTGATTGTTTCTGTTGTCCTCATTTGTAAGTCGCTTTGGATAAAAGCGTCTGCTAAATGACTAAAAGTAAAGTAAATATATATATATATATATATATATATATATATACATATATATATACTGTATACTGTATATATAATAAAATATAAATAGAAAAATACAAATATAAATGTTAAAAAATTGTCTTCAAAATATAATTTTCTTACTTCTTGTGAAGTACTGATTTGTGAAGCTTTGTGAGATTGATTCATTCACTAAAGGCCAAAAAAGGCATTTTCCTTCTCTCATCTCTCGCTCTCTCTCTCTCTCTCACACACACACACACACACACACACACACACGCATGCAGGAGCACAAGTGTCACATAAACGTGAGTGTGTGGGGACAGATGCAGTATTTTGTGTCTGTGGGGGCTTGTTGACTGAACACTTGTTTCTTTATGGAGTGACAGCTGTTAAACCACACCCACACACTCGACTCCGCCCTCCACCCGCCCAGCTATTCAATTAAACCTTCTGTGAAGTCCTCATTAAAGCAACACTCTCTAATTACCACAACTGCCCAACAAAGAGCGAACAGCATCTCATATACGTCCACGGCAGCAATGATGATCCTCAAATACAGTGCCCTGAAACCACAGTCCGACTCATTTACTGTAAGTTAACAACTAAAAGACCCAGACAGAGCAAAAGGAAACTGAATTACTGTAAGGCCCTGCTTGTGCAGGCGTTTGACAGCTGAGAAACGGCTGGCAGAAGCCGAGCCGCGTGTGAGAGGGTGCCCGTCATCATGTGAACGGAAAATCAAACGCTGTATGAATGCGGTATTTCAGCATTCCAGTCATGACCATCATGAACCTCAGCTGATCATTTCTCAAGACGTCAAACTGAGTAGCTAACATGAGCTAACAGTAGCATTAATTTAATAAATACTGACACAAAGCTTTATCATTTAAAGTTGTATATTAACATTTTTGAAAGAAATTAAAACTTTTACTCAGCAAAGATGCATTAAATCGATCAAAAGTGACAGTCGAGACATTTATAATGTTGCAAACAATTTCTATTTCAAGTAAATGCTGTTCTTTTGAAATTTCTGTTCATCAAAGAATCCTGAAAAATAAAATGTATCACCGTTTCCACAAAAATATGAAGCAGCACAACTGTTTTCAACATTGATAATAATCAGAAATGATTCTTGAGCAGTAAATCAGCATATCAGAATGATTTCTGAAGGATCATGTGACACTGAAGACTGGAGTAATGATGCTGAAAATTCAGCTTTGATCACAGAAATAAATAATGTTTTAAAACATTCATATAGTAAGCTATGGAAGCCTGTTTCTGCCGCAGAATTAAATAATAATAATAATAATAATAATAATAAAGGTAATTTGGACTTTTTAATCTCACAATTTGGTTAATTCTGAGTTTATATTTCAAAATTCTGACTTTTTTCATCAGAACTGAGTTTATTTTTCAAAATTTTGATTTATTTTCCTCAGAATTTTGAGTTTACATCTCACATTTAATTTTTATTGTCTCTGTCACATAATAAAAAAGGTAATTATGGCTTTTTATCTTGCAATCCTGAATTTTTCTCGCAATTGTGAGTTTATATCTCACAAATCGGAGTTTCTCACAATTCTGAGTTTATTTCTTGCAAAAAAAGGTCAAAATTATAAGTCAGAATTTTTAGAAAATTTGCATTTCCTTTATTTTTTTTTTATTCTGTGTCAGAAATGGGTTTATTTTGGGTTACTTTAAATTGTAATAACATTTCACAATATTACTGTTTTTACTGTATTTTGGATCAAATAGATGCAGCCTTGGTGAGCCGAAGAGAATGTGAAGTTAGTGCATAAAAAACGGACCCAACTCGTACGACATAAAGGTCAGGATAATGGTAAACCGGTCTATATGATACAAGTCACAAAGCTGGAATTCAGATTCCTGCGGTTGATGTCACTATCTTTTGAATCTGTGGAATTTCCCTGCCGATAACTGTCAGAAACATGAAACTATTTCATCTTTAGATCACAAACAATCCCCTGAATGCTCCGTTTGCATTCATTCACGATCAGCTTCCAGAGAAACACTGTACTTCTCTCTGTGATCCCTCCACCTGAAAACAGACCTAGCCTCTGTCAGCTCAGATGATGGGAAATGATGTCTCCGGGAGCGGATTATATAAATATGTTATGGGAAAAGATGAAGATGAGCCGCCATACGTGTTCTTACTGTAAGCGTGGATAGTGTGGCATGAGAACAGAATACAGTTGAATGAAACGTGACCAGAGGTGACTGAGTTTCACATTTCAGCGTTGCTTTCTCCCACGGGTTCATGCTTTCTTCTTATTTATTTACATCCTAACGCCTTCCTTGTCAGCTTTTCTCAATGAACTGCATTGAGGCCATTCACACGAGTTCATAAACAGAGAACGAATGAATCTAGAAACACGTCAGTGTTATTTCTGTATAAATTGGTATGCTGTTATACTTTTTGTTAATATTCTGAATTTGCTCTCATTTGAATCTAAGTTAAAGTTTTAGTCATTTTGTTGTGTTTTGCTATTTATTATTATTATTTTTCAATATTTTCTATTCATTTTAATTTATATTTTAGGTATTTTACTTAAGTATATTGAATGAAAATGAGGAATGCTGTCTTGACAACAAGCTTAAATAAAAATAAATATGTTGAAGTGTATATTTTATTTCAGTTAATGTTTATTTGTTTCATGTAAATCTTAAATACTTTATCACTATATCGGCTATCAAACAGGTAAAAAACATAGGGCAGGACAAATTATGAAATTTTCATTAAAGATTGTGAAGCAAGCAAAATAAATAAATTAGTGTTTTTTTTTTTTCAGAATAAGACAATTAACATGTATTTGAAAAAAAAAAAAAAAGGATTCATTTAGATTTAATCGCAACTTTAATCTGCTTTAAGAAAATTATTATTAATATACATGCAAAGAAATTGGACATCATTCTGGCAATAATTGTAACCCATAAACATAAAATGTATATTTTGGGGTCAGTATTTTATTTTTATTTTATTTATTTATTTATTTATTTTTTTGAGAAATTAGTACGTTTATCCAGCAAAGATGCATTGAATTAATCAAAAGTGACAATAAAGACATTTATAATGTTACCAAAGATTTCCACAGTTCAAATAAATGCTGCTCTTTTGAACTTTCTACTCACCAAAGAATCCTGAAAAATAAAATGTATCACGATTTCCACAAAAATATGAAGCAAAACAACTGTTTTCAATATTTCTAATAATCAGAAATGTTTCTTGAGCAGCAAATCTGCATATTAGAATGATTTCTGAAGGATCATGTGACACTGAAGACTGGAGTAATGATGCTGAAAATTCAGCTTTGATCACAGAAATAAATTACATTTTAAAATATAATGCAAGAGAAAACATTTGTTCTGATTTGTAATAATATTTCACAATTTTACTGTTTTTACTGTATTTTTAATCAAATAAATGCAGCCATGGTGAGCAGAAGAGTTTTCTTTAAAAACATTATAAAGTCTTACTAACCCTAAACATCTGAACAGCAGTGTATATGATAATGTTTTTATGGTATTGTAATTATTTACAGATAATTGATTCATAATGCACAAGTGGGCAGATTCTGTACTTGAGTCCTACTGAATATTCGGTTTTATTCGGAAATACATTACATTACCAAAGTTAATAAAGTAACAAAGGCAGTTTAAAAGATTGTAAACTTCAACATGACCTCTGTCACGTTTCTCTCAGCGAACACACTGACAGGGCGACACAGGTGACATTAAACCTACAAACAAAGCCTTCCTGCTCAACATGACACTCCTGTCTCCTGTCCCTCTTTGTCCATTTCCAATCCAGGGACTGTCGCTCTGTCGGCCCAGCCTGGTATTTTTAGATTGTGGGTAAACACGAGCAGCGCCCGTCTAACCTTCCCTCCCCTTCAGCTCTGAAAGAACACAGTCAGGGGCAAATCACAGGCCTCTTTTATCACTGGTGCCTGTTGACTCAGTGCGACAGAAATAGAGTCACAAGGAAATAAATACAGGTAACGCTTTCAAGGGAGAATTCAGAGGTTTCTATTTTCGACAGCTGTGGAAGAGCAAGTCACTCCGGTGGGTCTCAGGGACGGACGTATGCCGGGTGTGATGTCCCAGAGCAAGCTGGAATCTCATGATCAAGAATAAAATAACAAGACACAAAATGAAGATCTTGTTCGTGTGGTTAGGGTTTGGTCAATTAAGATGGTCTAGATATAAATACCTGGAAAATATCAGGAAAGTGGTCATTAGCTGCTAAATTATGACTGTTTTGAGTGCACAAACCTCGGTGGAAAAATAAATGATAAATTAAATATGACACAGAAACGGTAGAAATACACTTATACACTACTGTAGACCGGTTTGGGTCAGTAAGATATATATATATATATATATATATATATATATATATATATATATATATATATATATATATATATATATATATATATTATTTATTTATTTATTTATTTAATTTTTTTTTAAAGAAGTCTCTTGTGCTCAACAAGGCTGCATTTATTTGATCAAAAATGCAGCAAAAACAGTAATATTGTGAAATATTATTACAATTTAAAATAACTCTTTTCTATTGTAATATTTTTTAAAATGCAATTTATTCCTGTGATCAAAGCTGAATTTTCAGCATCATTACTTCAGTGATCTTCATTCTTCAGTGATCCTTCACAAATCATTCTAATATGCCTATTAGCATATTATTAGCATATTATTATCAATGTTTAAAAAAACTGTTGTGCTGCTTCGTATTTTTGTGAAAACCTTGATACATTTTTCTTTTCAGGATTCTTTGATGAACAGAAAGTTCAAAAGAACAGTATTTACTTGAAATAGAATTTTTTTGTAACATTATAAAGTCTTTATTGTCACTTTTAATCAGTTTAATGTACCACTGCTAACTAAAAGCATTAATTTAATTAATAAACAACAACAACAACAACAACAACAACTGTATGTATGCATCCAAACTCTGAGACAAGTAAAAAATGCTTTAAAAAATGCATTATTTTCTCATTTAAAACAACAATTTTCATTATTTGTGATGTAGACATGAACTTAACACATTCTTCAGTATGATTAGAGATGATGGAAATAAAAATATGTCTGGAAATAAAAAAAATATCAGTGGAAATAAAAAAATGTCTGTTCATAGAGTCTCATTATTTGCTTGGTCACTTAGATATAGTGAGCATTTCTTATTCACTTTGTATCAACTTTTTTGTTTGACATTATTTTAAATTCCAAAACTTTGCATTTTCAAGTCGAAAATAAAAACAAATCCAGATTTTCAATGTGGTCTCAGACATTTGGAGCCAATTGTATATACAACAGGAGTGTTTATGGACGGGTGGCACCGTCTAATGTCTCCTGAGGTTTATTGTGCAAACAAAGTTCTCTTTTGTGGGGTTTCAAAATAGCCAAGTATGTGAGACAACACTCTGTCCAATCACAGCACAGCAGTGCTTTTTCACCCAATCAAAACTCAATACTCAACATGAACTACAAACCTGTGTGGAAACATTCCGTCCAATTACAGCACAGCTGTGTCTTTTTTCTTTTTTTTTTTTTTTTTTTAATTTTTTTACACAATTAAAACTCTTATAACTTGGAATAAATAAGATATAATGAAATGGAATGGAAATAAATATAACAGATACAATTGAGCAGAATGTAGAATGGACTGAATTGGAGTGGAATAGATAAAAAGCAAAGAAATGTAATTTAATAAAATGGAATAATTGGAAAATAATTGTCAGTTTAACCCCACATCTTAAGTTGAGGTCCTGAAATGACAAAAAAGGATACTCAAGCGTCTAAACAAGAAGTGCCTAAAAATGGACATTTATTCCGGTCTGAGAATAGAAGTCAAACAGAAGGGAGCTGTGTAAATACATCCAACAGCATCACATGGAGACAAGCAAACATATGGAAGAACAACTATGAGCCCGGAGAGATCGCAATCCAAACACAAAAACAAACAGAGCCTGACTGAACGGATCTCAACACAGCAGCGCTGCCATCTGATATTTATAGTGGCATATCTACAGATGAATTTCCTGGCCAATGATGCTTACTATTTAATATCAAGGCACAAGCGTATTAAGCTACATAAATGTATCATTATCTAATGTCTTATGATGGATTAACACGCATAATTGCCACATGTCTTTTATTTGAAACACTTGGACGGTACAAGCTAGAATCACTCAAACCAGCCCGGGCAAGACTGGTAAAAAAAAAAATTTAAAAAAAAACAAGCACAAAGAGAGCTTCCAGAATTAACAAGCACTCAGTTTCATACAGGTAGTGCACTAACAGATTTATCTTAAAGGGATAGTTCATTAAAAATGAAAAACATTTCATTTATTCTTTGTCATGTCGTTCTAAATCTATATGATTTAAAAAAAAAAAAAAACACCATAAAAGTATTATAAAAGTAGAATGTAGGTGGTAGTCCTCTCATAAATAGATGACTGTTTTAAACGATTAAATATGAACGTTTTAAATAAAAACCATCATGACATTGCATGAAAGTATCATATTTAATATGATTATAAGTGATAGTCCAATCATAAATATAAGGAGATAACCTGGAAAATGGATATTAACATCAAAATTATGACTGTTTTAAGTGCTGTTCTATTTATTTATTTTAATGAAGACTGTTTTAAATGATAAACATGAGCATGTTTAGCTCATAAATGCCGTATTTTAAACAAAGCCATCATAAAGTACCATATAAGTAGTTCATATATGATTATAGGTGATAGTTCACTCATAAATACATGGGAAAGAAAACTTCAAAATGGACATTAACTTCTGAATTGTGACAATTTCAGGTGCTGCTTTATTTATTTATTCTACATGACCATTTTAAATGATAAACAAGAGCATGTTTCAGTCAAAAATCAATATGATTTTAAACAAAAACCATTATGAGGTACCATAAAAGTAGTTTATGACTACATGTGCTGCTCCAGTCATAAATACATGGAAAAAACTTGGAAAATGGAAATTAATGTCAAAATTATGACTCTTTTAAGTGCTGTTTTATTTATGACTTAAATGATAAACATGAACACGTTTCACTCATAAACCCATATGATTTTAAACAAAAATCATCAAGCACCATAAAAGTATGACAAAAGTAGTCTATACGTAACTTGTGTGCTTCAATATGTACAAAGTCATACTGGCAATAAAAATGGCATAAATGATGGCGGAATTTTTATTTTTAGGCAATCTATTCCTTTAAGAGACACATTTCCGTCTCCCGCTCTTCCCTGTTATTTACATGTTCCTGTATGAAATGAACAGAAGCCGAAAACACCATTGTTTTGTTATTATGTGTGCATGCAGCACCTGGTCTGTGTGAAGTAAATATATGAATATTGAGTTTATGAGTGTGTTTTTTCATGTGGGGTTTTCCACGAGCCTTTAACATCAGGGGTTTAATTAAAGAGCTTCAGGGCAGACTGGAGCCACGTCAAAGTCTGACATTGCTATCAACAGCTTAGTAGGCCCTTCATAATAAGCAGCAATGTGGACCAGGATTTATGCCGTAAGTCAGAAGTCTGGCTAAGAATAGTGTCAGAATAACTCTATAAAGACAAAAGACAAATGACGAGAACATCTGAGATGAAGTCTGCTGAAATCATACAGGTCTGCCTGTATGAGTCCAACACACTCCACCTTTCCCCAAGGACCCGCACACCTGGGGAACCCATAGACAGAACCACTTTCCTTTTTTCAGGCGTTCACAGCTTGCAAAGTCATCAGTGCCACTTGCAAAATGCTAAGTATGCATCTTACATGGCAAAATAAAGTAGACTTGCACATCTGGTGAGCGCTGGCAGACAATAACGAGCTTGAAAAGAAGAGAAGGAAGAGAGAGAGTGAGAGTTGCCCACTTCCCAATGGTTTCACACACTGATAATCCATTTCACAGATGCTGCACCGTTTGGAAGCACGAAAACCAGAGCACAGAGAAAACCAGTTTATAGTGCATTCAAAACAGTCTGGAAACATTAAATAGTACCATATAAATAGAGTGTGTATGTTTATACTATATATGTTTATATATATTATTTGATGATTTTAAATAATAATTATTTTGAAAATTACATTATGTAAAATAATGTGAACATAATAAAAGATAGAACACACACACACACACACACACACACAATACCTAACATTACTATCTAAATTATTAAGATTAAATAAATAAATATGAAAAATTATATTTAAAATAATTTAAATTAAAATAATTAAAAAATATATATATAATATAATATTTATATTTATTATTACAAATTATATTATTTAGTATGCTATAATTTAAATACATTAAAATACATATAATTAAAATTATTACTATTCAAATTCAAGTTTTATTTAGTTGCATTGCATAGTTTTACAAGTCAGTACAGTACAGAAATGCACTAATGACTAAATGAAATTTAAGTTTAATTTAGAGTGTAATTTTAAGTTTAATTTAGAATATAATATACCATAGTATTTAACATAACGAATATAACAATACCATAGTTCATAACAGTATTAGATTTAGAAACAGGAATGCCCCCTGCCCCCTTTTATAGTCTACAATACACAGTACAACTACAATACAAGTGCATAGTGCCTATGTGATTGCTATCAGACAACCTGCTGGACTAACTAACTAACTAAATAACTAAATAAGCTAAAACAAAAATATAATAATATTTTAAAGTAAATATTCCATGTATTTATAAATATTTATATATTACTGTAATAATTTAAAATAATTAAAAATTAATTGATAATAATTAAGTAATAATTATTAAATTAATTATTCTAAATTATTTTAATGATTTAAAATAAAATAAAAATAAAATAATAATTAATAATTTAATAATTAAAATAATTATAAAATAAAATGTAATTTTTATTCATTTTATTTACAAATAATTATTTAATAATTTAAAAAAATAAAAATAAATGAATAATAATTAAATAAAAATAATAAAAATAAAAAAAATACAATAATAAAATAATTATAAAATAAAAAATAAAATAAAACTCAAATTTTAACTTAGCACTTTAAAACTCAGACTTAAACAGACCACATAATGCTCTAACTACCACCCACTGTGTCACGTTGGCAGTGAGTTTTGCACTCATGTTTTCCTCAGAAAGAGTGCAAACTCCAGTTTGGGAATATCGTAAACCAGAGGGGATTTGTACAAACAGCATGATGGATGTCCGCTGAAGGCTGGTTAGTCCTCAGTTTGGCAAACAACATGAAGCCAGACCATCCCCAGCTGCCTCTCTGAGAGAAAACCTGCACATGTGCTGCAGAGGAGGCGAGCGCTACGACAGGAGCTGTGCAGACCCTCCACCCGCTTCAGAGAGACATAAATAACATCTCTATGAGCTGAACGAAATACATACGGCCCGTCAGAAGGCCAGACTTTCAAGTCTGTTTTCTCAGGGCATTGGAACAGATGGACGGTGGCAGCGACTCGCTCTTCTTCTGTGATGTTTGGAGCCGGCTTCTGAGGGCCGATGAGACTGCCAGGCACACCGGGGAGGGATCGCTTCCCACAGCTGTGCAAAACCTTCACCAGGAAAAAAGCAGCACCATTCCTGCCGGCTCCAGATCCATCCGATCCCGCCCCGGCCAGGCTCCAACACGGAGGGTGTCCAAAAGCAACAGCTGCCTCCAGAGGCACGTGCCTCGCCGCTTCCCGCGCCACAAAACGGCCTTTGGGTTTCTGTGGGAGTTTTGCTCATGTTCATGGTAGGGGTGTGCGATATTTATTATCTACGATTAATAAAGTAATTGTTGTTTTAACAATAATGTGTGAGCTGACATTATGGAGACGGTCACTCACATTGCAAAAAACAACCAATAACACATCTTGCATTCACTGCGTGATGAAGTCCATATAATTCAAGTTATGAAAGCAAAAGAAATCTCTGTATTATTTATGAGACATGCTATATTTAAGTAAAATCACACAAGCAAGAGTGCCGTTTTCCCGAGTATCGGCACGATCGCAAATGTTGTATTGATTTTATACAACAGTTCAACAAACAAGTTAACATTGAGAATGTTACATTTTAGAAAAAAATATTGTCTGTTTTTTTTTTCTATTTCGCCAATTAAAATAGATCCAAACAAAGCCGTAGCAGAACATTTGTGCATCACAGAGCAACACTGCCATCAGAATGAATCTGTTTTTGAATGAATCATTTGAGTCAATGATTCAGTGATCCATTCATAAAGACAGTTACTTGATTTGTTTCTAAATGAATCAGCTGTTTTGAACAAATAGTTTGAACGAATGATTAAATGAATCACTCATTAAGACAGACACTTGTTGCACTTACTGTTAATATTGAGTGAGTTTAATTTTAGACAATTTTAATTTTAGCACTGCAGTGTTTAATTCCTGAATGAATCTGTTTTTGAACAAATCATTCAAATGAATGATTCAATGAATCACTCATTAAGATTTAGTGTCAGCTTTAGTGTCATTTATTTATCAATGACAGGCCTAAATCAGCTAATGTACCAGCAGCAAAATATCATTTAATTATCATTATCACAAAAATATATATAGAGAGAGATAGAGATACCTTTCTTTGTTGATATCGCACACCCCTAGTTCGTGGATGAACTCGGAGATGGTTTTGTCAAATTAAATGGAAGTGAAGGTCAAATCTTCGAGGAGGGAGAGTGGGAGGGAGAGCAAGGGCCTGTTGACGTATATGAAGCAGTTTGTTTTCATAGCGATAAGCGTGGAGCTGCTTTTTAAACAAAACAGCAAACTGTTGAAAATACAGCACAAATGGGACGGTGGGGGAGAGTCAGGACCTCCTTCAGACCGTTATCTGACAGACAGATGTGGGTCCGGACCGAAGCCTCCCACACTGGACCGCTGTCACCGTAAATCTGAACACAATTCAAGCATACTGCAGTGCAGCTGGTCCTTATAGTTATCATAACTCAGACTTAGAGCTGGGGATTTGAACATAGCCGGTGAACAATAATTGGTTAAGTTGGGTCTTTTAACTAACAACCACCTAGAAACTACCCAGAACACTCTAGCAACCAACTAGAAATCCCTAACAACCACCCAAACTCCTTAGCAACCACCCGGAACACCCTAGCAACTACCCATAATCCCTAGCAACCACCCAACACCCTAGAAACTACCCAAAACACCTAACGACCACAGCATCACCATAACAACCACCCACAAATCCTAGCAACTATCCAGAACACACTCACAAGCACCTAGAGCACCCTAACAACTACCAAAACTACAACCAAAAACCCTAACAGCCACCCAAACTCCTTAGCAACCACCCAACACCCTAATAAGTGCCCAGAACCACCCATAACACCCTAACAATCACACAAAAAAACCTAACAATTACCCCAAACACTCTAATAACCACCTAGAACACCCTAACAACCACAGAAAAAATGCTAGCAACCACCCAACACCCTAAAAACTACCCTGAATGCCCTAACAATCACCCAGAACATCCTAGCATTTTGGAAGGAACGGAACTGAGGAATGATCATAAATTTCTCACTGACAATCAAGCAATTTTTAAAAAGAAACTAAACTTTTCATTTGTGGTTGTCAAGGTGTTGCTATGCGGTTGCCATGCTGGTTTGAAAACATTCCTCCATAGCTGAAACTGACAAATCAAACTGCCGTTAATCGTAGCGTGTGGAAGGTATGTGATGCCATTGGATTATCGTTCAGATCGTTGGGATGTACAATAATAATAACCAGCTGGATCAGTGACAGAGTTGAGGTGGAGATTCATTTGTGATGAGCAACGCCCTCATTAACTGTAATTAAAAGCACACAGAACATAAGCTCTCAATAACGGCTGTAATGATGAGTTGCTTTTTATATTCTTCTATGTGCGTTTTTGCTTGAGTGTGTTTAAAGCAACAAGGAAATTTGCACACACCCGCGGTGCTAAACTGAAAGTCAAATGTACAGATTCTCATCATAAATGGTCAAACTGGTTTAAATACATTCAAAACCAGTATGATAAGTATCACTTTACTAACACGAGGAAGCAAGAGAAAAAAATAAATTCCTGTGAAACTCAAACTTTACTAAAAATAAATGACTAATTTTAATCTTTAATGTCATACTTTAAAAACTCAGATGTTATTTGCTATTTTTAAACAATATTGAAAGAGGAACATGTATTCAGCACACGTTGATGCTTTTACTTCACTATCTGCTCCAACTCATACATTAAAAAAAAAAAAAAAAAAAAATATATATATATATATATATATATATATATATATATATATATATATTTACAAATATTTGTAAAAAAAATAATATGTTAATTTTGATTTGTAGTGCAGTTTAATAAGATATTACATATTTCATTTTTTTTTTTTTTTTTTACATATAAATCACATGAAACAAATCTGAACCTTAACTACATTTGCAATCATGACAAATAGGACAATAATAAAGTACCAAATGATAAATGTTCATTTCTTATTGGGATTTAAGGATGTTCATTTATCATATTTCAATAAGCCATGCATGAACATCCATACGTGGCAGAGTGGCAGAATGTACAGTGTGTGTGTGTGTGTGTGTGTGTTCATCTGCACCTGGAACATTGTGTCTTGTAAGAATGCCAGAGCGGCAATTCCAAAAACACAGAACAAGGAAATGATTCAGCTACCTGACACACACACACACACACACACACAATAGTCTTTCCTTCTTTCTCTTACACTAATATCACCCCCATCCACACAGGACATACATATTTAACAACAACAACAACATGTATTATAATAATCATTATAAAATGATAACGTTCTAAAAATGAATAAACAAATAAATAAATTATAACTGCTGTTATTGTTAGTTATTAAAGAATCATAAAATTATAACAGTTAAATAAATAAATAAATAAATAAATATGAATTAATTTCATTACTCATAATAATATTCACACAATTGTAACAATTAAGAACATAAACAAACAAACTAACAAATATTACTATTACTACTACTTTTAATATAACAATAATATAGATTTATAACAAAATAACAGCTATTAAGATAAATAAATATATGAGTAAACAAATCATGTATAAAATAAATTATTATTATTATAAATATAATTGTTATTATTATAGAATCATACAATTATAACAGTTATAAAGATGAATAGATAAATACATTATTATTATTATTGATTTATTATAAAATACGTTATATATATAAATAATAATAATAATAATAATAATAATAATAATAATTATTATTATTATTATAAAGCACATTTAAAGGCAACTTCTCCAGGTACTTAACAGAGTAAAAGTTAAATAACAAATCACATCAGTATAGAAACAATATACAAATGTCTACACTGTATATAATATATTAGTACGTATTCTGATCGTGAAAAGTTTGGACACAAACTGATTTTTGGTTTCTCTTTTGATCTAAAGAGTTCTACTAACACGAGGAAAAAGCACAATAAATTGTGACTGCATGGAGGGTGAAGGAAAAGCATCATCAAGTGCTCATTACACACACTCCTCCTTTAGTAATTCTTAAAAGCATCCTGGGATGCACCTCATGAAGTTCAGAATGAGCAGAGCTATAATTTTTTCTCTAATGAAATATGACTGAATCACCTGCTTAAAAACAGTTAAAGAGTGAAAGTGCAACAAAACAGTGAGGCCAAATTGGCGGGAAGGGGCTTTGACAGACATACTGCTGTAACTCTATCCGGCGCTACTTAGTGCGCTCGCCACGGGGGCCCACTGACAGCTCCTACGCCCCAGTGCTTGATGGGATAGAGATAGAGTGCCTGCGGCGTGCCATGGAGAAACGTGACCCCGGCCATCTCAGAGGCCCGGAGAGCATGAGGACCTCCAGCGGCCCCCGGCGCTGCGGTGCGGAGCGTGATAGCATTGTGCTACAGAGAGGAATCCAGTTTCCACAGCTGACATTAGCATGCAGAAATGAGTGCTCTGCGATCAGTTAGCGCTTATCTGATGCGCGATGCAGGGTCCAGCTGTCAGCTGCTGGAGCGCCGGCACTGGACTCTCTCAGCTGAGGAGATAAGACGCCAGCCGGCCGTGTTTGGACGGATAATAACCTGCGTTTAGGGCCGATATTAGCAGGCTTTCCCCCGCGGAGGGGACACGCACGCTCGTTCTCGCATGCACACACAATCGCTTGAGAAATGTTTTTATGCAGCTTGCATTTCAGGTATGCCGTAGGTTTCGCTTTCTCTTACAATCGGATTGCTTTTAGGCTTTGTGTTGACAGAAACTGTGACAAAGGCTTCACCGCCTGATGCAGTCAAAGTGCATCTGCATCAATAATGTCTGAAAAAACACTGTAAAAAAAAAAATAAATAAATAAAAAAAACTAATAATAATAATAATAATTGGTGAAATTTACAGATAAAAAAAAAAAAAAAAAACTTTAGCCGTACTTGAAAAATAAAAAATAAAAATAAAGCTAAATAAATAAAAATAATACAGTAGCAACATTTTAAGTTTTACAGATTGAACTTAAGTTTTTAGTAAAACAATACATTTTTTTTTTAGAATATTTTAGTAATTTTGAGATTTTGGGTTATTTGGCTTTATTTTATTGCACTTTATGTATTTACATCTGTAGATTTAAATACACAATACATATCTTTAAAGGCTGTTTTTATCAAAATACTGTTTTTTCTCCACTTCAGCGGCACTTACATACACCAAACTAATCAGTTTTATTCATGTCTATATTCTGAAGATTTATATAGAGGGGTTTGTTCATATATCATTCTCCTTGTTTTTTATTTTATTGCACTTTATCTATTTACGTCTGTTGATTTCAATCATAATACACATCTTTAAAGGTGGTTTTTTTTTCCAAAATGAGTTTGTTTCTCCACTTCATCTGAACTGACATACACCAAAATTTACAATTTTATTAATATTTATATTCTGAAGTTTTTTAATAAAGGGGTTTGTCCATATATCATTCACCTGTTTTTTACATCTGTAGATTTCAATTACAATACATACCTTTAAAGGCTGTTTTCTCAAAATGAATTTGTTTCTCTACTTCAGCAGCACTTACATACACCAAAATTTACAGTTTTATTAATATTTATATTCTGAAGGTTTTTATCAAGGGGTTTGTCCATATATCATTCACCTGGTTTTTACATCTGTAGATTTCAATTACAATGCATATCTTTAAAGGCTGTTTTCTCAAAATGACTGTTTCTCCACTTCAGCAGCCCTTAGAAACACCAAAATTTACAGTTTTATTAATATTTATATTCTGAAGGTTTTTATCAAGGGGTTTGTCCATATATCATTCACCTGGTTTTTACATCTGTAGATTTCAATTACAATGCATATCTTTAAAGGCTGTTTTCTCAAAATGACCGTTTCTCCACTTCAGCAGCCCTTACAAACACCAGAATTTACAGTTTTATTAATATTTATATTCTGAAGGTTTTTGTAGTGGGAATTGTCCATATATCATTCACCTGATTTTATGCAACTTTTTGTTCCTAAAAACGGTGATTTTTTTCTGTCTGTTGACAGTATTTTCAGATTTATGAAGTGATAAAAAGAGTTATCAAAAATCCCCATTATAAAAATATTTAACTAATTTGTCATCAAAACTAAACAAGCATTCAAATCTGGCTTTATCCAATGTTCAGATTTATGTTTTGAAAATTTATGCAAATTAGTGCATATTCCATTACATAATGCAACATTAAACATAACTTTTAAATATGTACTAAGAAGAAATGATTATTTCAGTGAAAAACCATCAAATGTGATATATCACAAAGAATTTCGGGGAATGTCAATTTAGATTTTTTTTTTTTTTTTAATTGTTAAAACTAGCCTTTGTTCTTTTTCACTTCGTAAAACTTTACATTTAACAGTATAAATATAAGTATAAATTTACTGCAAAATTACATAGGTTTTTCATTCTATTAAGGGAACTTACCATTAACTACATAACATTTTTACAGTATTTTGCCATTGAAATTACAATATTTTTTTACAGTGATAATTCACCCAAGCATTCCCTGAATACTTAGCCAATATATTTAAAGTGTGATGTTAAACATACTTATCATGCATTCTTGCATTGCTTTAGCGATAAAAGTAATACATATTTAAGGTGCTGAAAAAATGTTACAATTTCTGTGCTTATCAATCAGGTAGCTGCTATAAACAAGCCAACAGCTAAACTAATATTAACTAACCTGTTCAGATGTTCATGACATTTGTAAACTGTAGAAGAAGAGTTTAAGCTAAAGTTTGCTATAGTGCCTCCTGTGGCAATGTGGTTGCATTTGGATCCACATACTTGCATAGAGCATGTTTCAGGCCAAAGCAGGTTTTGGTGAGTGTCTCTTTCTCACGGACCCTCATAACTAATAGAACTTCCCCAACAAGCTCCTCTTTGTCTGTTTGCCACAAACTGACGAAGGAATGCGACTGAAAAAACAACCGCGGGATGGGAAAACTGCACAGCCATGTAAAATGCACCACATTAATTAAGACAATTAGGGGACGAGGGCAATTTAACAAAGGACGTAAAACAAGGTGATGGCAATTCAGTGGAGAAAGAAAGAGAGAGAGACAAAGAGACAGAGTGAGTCTCAGACGAGACGATTTCAGGATTGTGAGCTGTGGGAAACGTACAAAAGAAAAGTGTGGATGAGACCACAGGACATTATTCAACAGTTTTATTTTTAAACAGCTAAAGCTGACAAACTATAGTACTGCAACAAAAAAGAATAAACAAATAAAGATATACATGTATGTATGTATATGCTGTTTATGATACACACCATTAATTATGATACACATCATAATTAACACACACACCTGAAATAAATCATAAACAATCAGACTTGACGAGGACAGGAACAGGAAGGACCAAATAAGGGCATTGAGGGAAAACACAAGACGAGACAGACAAGACTCTGACTATATATATATATATATATATATATATATATATATTAGTGCTGTCAAAATTAGCAAGTTAACACAGGCGATTATTTTTTTCAGTTTAAAATATTTAATGCAATTAACGCAGGGGTGGAGCTAAGGTTTGCCACCCCACTCACAACTGCTGTTTCTGTCACTTTATCTCTTGACAAGAAGTGCATTTATTCAGTCGCATATATATATACGCTATATATGTATGCTATATATATATATATATATATATATATATATATATATATATATATATATATATATATAGATAGAGAGAGAAAGAGAGAGAGAGAGAGAGAGCATATATATATATATATATATATATATATATATATATATATATATATATATGCTGTAATATCTATATGTTTTTTTATAAAAAATATAAAAAACTGAACAAATAATTTATGTACATTAAATTTGTTTACTATATATATATATATATATATATATATATATATATATATAAGTATAGATATATTTCTAAAATATCTATAAATAGATATGTATGAATGATCTATCTATCTATCTATCTATCTATCTATCTATCTATCTATCTATCTATCTGTATGCTTTAATATCTATATATGCTTTATAACAAATATAAAAAAATAATAATTTATAAAAAAAATGTATAAAAAAATTATAAAACCCAATAAAACCCAGCACATGCTAAACGTAACTAAACAGACAACAATCCAAGTTAGCATTAAGATGTTGCAATAAAGCATTGTTAGTGCACTCAGATATGCTGTAAGGAAACACCACAGTCCTTATGCAACTTATGTGCATGTTATGGGTCAACTGAACAACACTGAACAAGGCCTCCTTAAGAAGTTCCCCAGGTAGCATTTATCTGTATATGAGAGGAAACATAATCTGAAACAGATGGTCTGGTGACTTCCTAATTGATGCACGACATTGCACAGCGTATATGGTTATTGCATGCCTTGTGTTGCCTACTTACATTTACATTTACATTTACATTTAGTCATTTTGCAGACGCCTTTATCCAAAGCGACTTACAATTGGAGAATACATAAAGCGATTCATCGTGAAGAGGCAAACAGACAGAGGAAGTGCTCGGAAGTCTCAGGCATTGTTCAAATAAGTACAAGCTAGCAAGGGAAGGAATAAATAAAGAGAAAGATAATTTTTTTTTGTTTTGTTTTGTTTTTTTGTTTTTTTTGGATTGCAAACACACTGTATCGTGATCACGAAATCTAAAAAAAAAATAGTATTGCCAATGAAATAATATCCCTCAAATTAATTAATGCCTCATATGCAACTACAAATGATGGCTGAGATGCACACTATAAACCAAAGCCATTTTTTCCTGACATTTATGAATGTTGCATGTACAACATGATCCCAGTAAGACCTGGCAACATTGGAATAGTACTACACAAACCAATACACTGATTCACACAAAAATGAAACTTTGCTGACAATGCCCTCACCCTCAGGCCATCTGATATGTAAATAAGCTTGTTTCTTCATGAGATTTGGAGCAATGTAGCATTACATAACTTACAAACATGCAGCTTTTCACTTCACGAGATATTAATTCATGGACTGGATTACTTGTGGATTATTGTGATGTTTTTATCAGCTGTTTGGACTCTCATTCTGACGGCACCCATTCACTGCAGAGGATCCATTGCTGAGCAAGTGATGTAATGCTACATTTCTCCAAATCTGATGAAGAAACAAACTCATCTACATCTTGGCTGGCCTGAGGGTGAGTAAGTTTTCAGCAAATTGTCATTTTTGCTTGAGCTGCTCCTTTAATAGAACATTTAAGTTAATTTAATGGGCCAGTTACTCAATTATTAACTAACAAGAGTCACTGGTGAGTTAGATCTCAAAAACTACTTTGCATGTTGCATATAATACAAACACACACTACAACAAACAAGTCTGTCTTGGCTTATCTTAGTCAAAAATCCCAACTAACAAAGGATCAGGTGTGTGTGTTGGTTAAGCATGATGAAGGGTGGATTCAATTATTTGGCCCCGTGGAAGCGAAACAGCCATTAGGCCATTATGTTCTACAATTACCTTTTACTGTGGAGTCGTATAAGTGTCTGGTTTACAGGCTGCATTAGTGTTTCCACCAGTGTGCAGTAATGTGCTGTTTTTGCGTGCCACCGAGGAACTCGGACAAACGAACCTATTGTGCCTGTTGTGTCAAGACTTCTGCTATTATAATATGTATACCTGCATGTCATTATCTCCATTAGGAACACGCCGACCAGGACAAAACCACAACGGGAATATTATTTCCAAGAACATTCTCCCAAACAATGCGCTCAAACCTGGGAATTAACGACAATGGCGTATTTGTGCTCTTAATGGCCTGCTCATTACTTCGTATTCAACAGAAACATATGAGGATGAGATGATCGAATGCTTTTCAAATTGGAAAATCAGGGGAATGAGAAATCAAATCTCCAGGGCTCTGACGGAAAAGATGCCATTCCAGACATTCCTGGTGAGCTGAAATGAGCTTCCCATCCAGAGCAAGGGCTGACTGGAGCTTTAAACGCATTAGCTATTGACACGTATAATGACAGATCACAAACGATTTAAAGGATGATCTAATCATCAGGATATTTAAAGCTCTTGAAGAGTGGGATTCTAATTCATTTGACATATGAAGTGCACGTCATGCTTATTAACTTTATCCAAAAATAGGCATTTATCACATAATTTATATTTAAAGAGAGAGAAAGAGAAATACATATTATACGTTCATACATACAATAATTATGAATTTGTATGTTAATGTATTATTTATGTAATATTATTAATATTATTATATGCAATATTGTGCAAATATAATACTACATATTATTATATATTTCTTAATTATGCGAGTACAATAACAATCTTAATTTTCTAAGTATTTTTTATTTATTTTATTCCGTCCTCTCTCACACCGCTTGCGACGCCGCCTTGTGCGGGTAGCGTCAGTAGGCGAGGCCGCGGTCTCGAGGTCCGGCTCCAGCAGTAAACAAAGGCCTCGTAGCTTTTCAGTAGCTGCCGGCGAGAGTTTGTGTTTGTATGTGTTGTCGATATCCAAAAGGCTTTGGCGATCATAGATGTATCTCGGAGTGATCTCCCGATGAATTAGCGGTAAATTGACATTATTTGGAGACGAACAGACGACATTAAAAGACATAAAAGCACCGTCTTTGGGATCTGGAGAAGCCGCTGCGTGTGCCCGCGCCGCCATCTTGGATTAGGCTGCTGACCCACGACTGCACTGCCAAGTTCAGCTCCAACCACATCATCAAGTTCGCTGATGACACAACAGTGGTAGGTCTCATCAGCAACAACGATGAAACGCACTACAGAGAGGAAGTGGCACAGCTGGCTGAATGGTGTGGTGCTAACAACCTGTCCCTCAATGTGAGTAAGACAAAAGAGGTTGTGATGGACTTCAGGAGAAACTCCGCTGATCACCCCCCACTGACCATCGACAGCTCGCCTGTGGAGAGAGTCAGCAGCACTAAATTCCTGGGGGTGCACATCACAGAGGACCTCACCTGGACCACCAACACCATGTCACTCTCCAAGAAGGCACACCAGCGCCTACACTTTCTCCGTCGGCTGAAAAGAGCAAGTCTCCCTCCACCCATCCTCACCACTTTCTACAGGGGCACCATTGAGAGTGTGCTGACCAGCTGCATCACTGTCTGGTACGGGAACTGTACTGCAGCAGACCGCAAGACCCTCCAGCGGACAGTGAACACAGCTGCAAGGATCATTGGTGCCCCTCTCCCCTCCATCCTGGACATTTTCCTCACACGATGCTCCAGCAAAGCCAACAGTATCGTAAAGGACTCCACACACCCCTCCCACAGTCTCTTCCAGCTCCTACCATCAGGTAGACGGTACCGGAGCATCAGAGCCCGCTCTGCCAGACTGCTCAACAGCTTTTTCCCCCAGGCTGTGAGAGCCCTGAACTCAAATCACCCCGCCCCTCTCTGAAACCTCATACAAACCCCCTACCTCCTGAAACATGGACCATCTGGAACTTATGGAACTTTGTTTGTGCAATCGAAGAGTGCTACAGGTGAGTGGGCCTGTACAAACCACCTATAGTAGCACACTCTCTTCCTCTATGCGCACTAGTCACTTTTCACACACACTGCTGTGAGTACACAAATCCCACAAAAAGACTCAGTAATATCAGTAATATATGTATGTTCACATGCTCATGCACTACAAATCATCCTGCACTGTTCCCCAGCCAGCTGCTTGAACTCACATTGTCTCTCTTTGCACATGTACAGTATTTATCGGAAGCATTCGTATAGTCTGTATAGTTTGTATAGTTTGTATTTTTTAGTTTATGTATAGCTAAATTTTTCTTTATATAGATAGTATATTTATAGTCAAAATCTATCAGTAGGATAGTTTGTGTATAGGTTTATATTGTTTTACTTCATTGCTGTATGCCTGTATTTATGTAGCACCGTGGTCCTGTGAGGCACGACATCTCGTTCCACTGTATGCCCCCGCATGTAGCGGAATGACAATAAAGCTCAACTTGACTTGACTTGACTTGACTTGACTTATTTGATTTATAGATCTATAATTACCTAAATATTACTCTTACTAAAAACCTTTTAATATAATATCTATCTATCTATCTATCTATCTATCTATCTATCTATCTTTAATATTTACATTAACTTAACATAGTAACCTAGTATTAACATTACAAATTTTATGTATGTGTGTGTGTATATATATATATATATATATATATAGTAATGTTAATGCTTGGTCAATATGTTAAATGAATGTAAAAATTAATAGTAATAATATAAATAATAATCTCATATACAATGCGAAATATGTGAAACAATCGTCACGTTTCTGTTTATATTACTAATATTAATATTAAAAATTAACCAAACTAATATGTTACTATGACTTAAGTAGCTCTAAACATTCTTTTCATAAACACATGCTTCCTCAAACTTTCTCCCTCCAGCAGAAGAACTATACGGATTACATCTGGGTTCCTGTATTGATGACTAAACAGCACTTAGAGAGCTTTCAGAGCGCAGCTTCACTTCTCATTGTGCTGAATCAGCAAACAGGAAAACTTTAGGAGGCTTTTGAGAGCGCTGCTTCCCTCTCCTGCCTCGAGTGTCTGTGAACCTGGTGAACTCTGGGCGCGTGCCAGTTCAGCCAAATTAACAGCACAGCCAGACAATGCCAGGATGAATAAAGCGCACAGGCACCACTGCATTTTACCCCGCGCTGTACAATTAGGGAACAAAACTCTTTTACAAGCCAACAAGCGTAAACAATAAGTGAAGTCGTCCATTTGGCAAGCGCTTTCTGTCTGGCGCGTAATTGTCTGAGTATATAATAGACAGTGAGTCCTGGGGTTTCCTTAATACTGTCAGACAGCACAAGTCCATTAACCTGCAGACAGCAACAACAACACCTGAAGCCAAAACTTACACTGCTGATCTCTGAGGAAAACACTCAAATAAAAACACGTCTTCTAAACGTTCAGCACAAACACTTTACAGGACATGTTTGTGAAGAGTTTTAGAGGAAAAATTAACATCTTCCTCTCCACTGAATTTCACAAACTAGAGTAGATATGCAAATATTTAAACCTGAATGAATACAGTTCAATAAATAAATCCAGTAACCTATCTATCTATCTATATATTAGTGATGTCAAACGATTAATCGCATACAAAATAAAAGTTTTTGTTTACATAATATATGTGTGTATGCTATGTATATTTATTATGTATATAAATACACACACATACAGTACATATTTTGAAAATATTTCCATGTATATATTTTTATTCATACAATTGATATTATATATAAATATTTTAAAAATGTATCAAATTAACATATTTTTCTTAAATATATACATGCATGTGTGTGCATTTATATATACATAATAAATATACACAGTACGCACACATATATTATGTAAAAAAAAAAAATTATTTTGTATGCGATGAATCACGATTTATCGTTTGACAGGACTATCTATCTATCTATCTATCTATCTATCTATCTATCTATCTGTCTGTCTGTCTGTCTGTCTGTCTGTCTGTCTGTCTATCCAGGCCCAGATTGGCTAATCGGGAGCACCGGGAGGATTCCCGGTGGGCCGGTCTGTTTTTTTGGCTGCGAGGGCCAGTGTTATCATGCCACTGGGGTTGAGATATGCTGTCTCCAGGCTGCCTGCACTCATATCAGTCCCAATCTTTTTATTTATAATTTTCTCGCAGCCCCACTCACAGAGTGCAGCATTTAGGTTAATGATAGGGTTACATTATGGTACTGTACAAATATTTTGAGTGTCCCTTATTCTGTCCCTTATTTCCTTTAAAAAACAAAAACAATGGTCCCTTATTTTCCATTTCTTAAATTAAGATTTTTACATCAAAACAAAATCTCTAGAAAAATACAATGAATTACAAGGCTGTAGAGAACAGTGCACTATTGCAGACTAACAGTATTTACTGAGGTTTTAATTACATTATTTTAATATAGTCAGTCATGAACTAAAGTGGGCATGGACTAAGGCATGAAACTCCAGGGCTGAAAATGTGTCCCACTCCAGCCCTGTGTCTGTCTGTCTGTCCGTCCGTCTGTCTCTGTCTGTCTGTCTGTCTCTCTGTCTGTCTGTCTGTCCATCTGTCCGTCTGTCTCTGTCTGTCTGTCTGTCCGTCCGTCCGTCTCTGTCTGTCTGTCCGTCTGTCTCTGTCCGTCTGTCTGTCCGTCCGTCTCTGTCTGTCTCTCTGTCTGTCTGTCTGTTTGTCTGTCTGTCCGTCTCTGTCTGTCTGTCTGTCTGTCTGTCCGTCTGTCTCTGTCTGTCCGTCCGTCTCTGTCTTTCCGTCCGTCCGTCCGTCCGTCCGTCCATCCATCCGTCCGTCTCTGTCTGTCTCTCTGTCTCTGTCTGTGTCCATCCGTCTCTGTCTGTCTCTGTCTGTCTGTCTGTCAGTCCGTCTCTGTCTGTCTGTCCGTCTGTCTCTGTCTGTCTGTCTGTCCGTCTGTCCATCCGTCTGTCTCTGTCTGTCTGTCTGTCCGTCCATCTCTGTCTATCTCTGTCTGTCTGTCTCTCTGTCTCTGTCTGTGTCCATCCGTCTCTGTCTGTCTCTGTCTGTCTGTCCATCCGTCTCTGTCTGTCTCTGTCTGTCTGTCTGTCCGTCCGTCTCTGTCTGTCTCTCTCTCTGTCTGTCTGTCTGTTTGTCCATCCGTCTCTGTCTGTCTGTCCGTCCGTCCGTCCGTCCATCCGTCCGTCTCTGTCTGTCTCTGTCTCTGTCTCTGTCTGTGTCCATCCGTCTCTGTCTGTCTCTGTCTGTCTGTCTGTCCGTCCGTCTCTGTCTGTCTGTCTGTCCGTCCGTCTCTGTCTGTCTGTCCGTCTGTCTCTGTCTGTCTGTCTGTCCGTTCGTCCGTCCGTCTCTGTCTGTCTCTCTGTCTGTCTGTCTATCTGTCTGTCTGTCTGTTTGTCTGTCTGTCCGTCTCTGTCTGTCTGTCTGTCTGTCCGTCTGTCCGTCCGTCCATCCGTCCGTCTCTGTCTGTCTCTGTCTCTGTCTGTGTCCATCCGTCTCTGTCTGTCTCTGTCTGTCTGTCTGTCTGTCAGTCCGTCTCTGTCTGTCTGTCCGTCTGTCTCTGTCTGTCTGTCTGTCCGTCTGTCCATCCGTCTGTCTCTGTCTGTCTGTTTGTCCATCCGTCTCTGTCTGTCTGTCTGTCTGTCTGTCTGTCTGTCTGTCTGTCTGTCTGTCTGTCCGTCCATCTCTGTCTATCTCTGTCTGTCTGTCTCTCTGTCTCTGTCTGTGTCCATCCGTCTCTGTCTGTCTCTGTCTGTCTCTGTCTGTCTGTCTGTCCATCCTTCTCTGTCTGTCTCTGTCTGTCTGTCTGTCCGTCCGTCTCTGTCTGTCTCTCTCTCTGTCTGTCTGTCTGTTTGTCCATCCGTCTCTGTCTGTCTGTCTGTCCGTCCGTCCGTCCGTCCGTCCGTCTCTGTCTGTCTCTCTGTCTCTGTCTGTGTCCATCCGTCTCTGTCTGTCAGTCCGTCTCTGTCTGTCTGTCTGTCCGTCCGTCTCTGTCTGTTTGTCTGTCCGTCTGTCCATCCGTCTGTCTCTGTCTGTCTGTTTGTCCATCCGTCTCGTGTCTGTCTGTCTGTCTGTCCGTCCATCTCTGTCTATCTCTGTCTGTCTGTCTCTCTGTCTCTGTCTGTGTCCATTCGTCTCTGTCTGTCTCTGTCTGTCTGTCTGTCCGTCCGTCTCTGTCTGTCTCTCTCTCTGTCTGTCTGTCTGTCGGTCTGTCTGTCTGTTTGTCCGTCCGTCTCTGTCTGTCTGTCTGTCCGTCCGTCCGTCCGTCTCTGTCTGTCTCTGTCTGTCTGTCTCTCTGTCTCTGTCTGTGTCCGTTCCGTCCGTCTGTCTCTGTTTGTCCATCCGTCCATCTCTGTCTGTCTGTCTGTCTGTCCGTCCATCCATCTCTGTCTGTCCATCCGTCTCTGTCTGTCTCTGTCCGTCTCTGTCTGTCTCTGTCTGTCCGTCCGTCCGTCCGTCTCTGTCTGTCTCTGTCTGTCTGTCCGTCCGTCTCTGTCTGTCTGTCTGTCCGTCCGTCCGTCCGTCTCTGTCTGTCTGTCTCTGTCTGTGTCCGTTCTGTCCGTCCGTCCGTCTCTGTCTGTCCGTCCGTCTCTGTCTGTCTGTCTGTCCGTCCGTCCGTCCGTCCATCCGTCTCTGTTTGTCCGTCCGTCTCTGTCTGTCTGTCTGTCTGTCCGTCCGTCCATCTCTGTCTGTCTGTCTATCTGTCTCTGTCTGTCTGTGTCAGTCCGTCTGTCCATCTCTGTCTGTCTGTCCGTCCGTCTCTGTCTGTCTGCCTCTGTCTGTCTATCTGTCTCTGTCCGTCTGTCTGTCGAAATAACTATCTATTGAAATATGTACATACAAATCTATCTATCAAAAAAATAAATGATATAACTATCTATTTATGAAATAAATTACTTAACTATATATCTATGAAATAAACTATATAACTATCCATCTATAAAATATATTATATAAATCTCTATGAAATAAATTATATTGCAACTACCTATGAAACAATAAACTATATAACTATCTATCTATGAAGCAAATAAATTATATAACTAACTAAATCTAAAAACTAATAAATAAATACAGGACATGTTTGTGAAGAATTTTAAAGGAAAAATTAAAATCTCAGCTACAGCTCATAAACTAGTGTTTGCAAGTTGATGATCTCAGGCGTGACTCCAGAAACACCCGCCAAAATGAGTCAGAAGACTGTAGTGAGAATTAAACAGAGCAGAGGGCAAAGATCCTGCCTCACCTCGCACTTGTGTGTGTGTGTGTGTGTGTGATCTGTGCCAAACCACTACCCTCTTATTACAGTGATTTCACTTCTTCAGAGTGGCTCCACTGTGGCTCATCAACCCCCTCCACACACGCACACGCACGCATGTACACACACACACGCACATGCACGCACGCACGCACGCACACACACACACACACACACACACATACCACAGCCCCCTGCATGTACCCTGCCATTAGGGCTTCTCTCGGTGGACTTGTCTGGGTCATAAAGTCTGAAGCTTTTTACCACATCATCACATTCTCTCAGACAACATCCCTGAATGCACATCATCAGCTTTACTCCGTTCTGATTGGCTGACATGAACTGTGATATTTCAGGCAGCGCTGAAGAAGTTCAGGAGAGTGAATTTGAACTGAATCTGGCCACAACACACAGGAAGCTGAACTGCAGTTGGAATGGGAAAGACAGGAAAAGGAATCTACTGAACTGTACAATTATATTTCTGCATATAGTAGACACATTTATTTAAAATAATTTATAAAAGAGGAATAAATAAATTTGTCAAAGAGCCAACAATAGTTGTAATACACAACTAGATTAGGAAGCAAAATGGAGAAGAAAAGAAATTAAGCATAGCGTTAGTTCTGGCAGGTCACGTAAGTCAAGCTTGCATCAGCTGACTCTCAGCTGATCACATCTACCTATAGGGATACGACACCTATCACGGCATTCCTATATAAGCGCTATTCAGTATTATTCAGCAGCTTGCTTGGGAGCAAATTACTCTCCTCCATCCCCAACTCCTCCTTTCGCCACAGTCAGGACTTGGCTTCTGACATTCCTGTTGAATCAGATTCCCTAATCTTGAATATGTGTTACACTAAATGTAATTAAGTCCATTAATGATATCTGCTTGGTTCTGTTCCGTTAACCCTTGGGGGATTATTATTGCTGCTCTTCCTGCTCATTCATGACAGGCTGCATGAATGGGCAGGGAGTTTTTGCCCAGAACAGAACCATACCGCCAAATCAAACTGTATGCTAAGTGTCTATCATTGACGATAGTGGTCCTGTTAGAAATGCAGAGAATATATTTGTTATTATTACTTATATATATATATTTAGAATTTTTTTTAAAAAATGTTTAGAATTGTGTCTGTCCGTCCGTCCATCCAAATTAATAAATATATTTTATAGTGTGTGTGTGTGTGTGTATATATATATATATATATATATATAACACACACACACACACACACACACACACACACATGTATATGCATATATATATGTGTGTGTGTGTGTGTGTGTGTGTATACACACACACAATCTGTCTATTTATTGAAATAAATTAATAAATATTTATATAGCTAACTATCAACTTATTAAAATAAATAAATAAATAAATATCACTAACTTACTAATTATCTATCAAAATAAATAAATACATAATAGTATAACTAACTGTCTGTGTATTCAAATAAATATATAATACATATCTAGTTAACTAACAGCTATCTATTGAAATAAATATAACTATCTATTGAAATAAATAATTATATATCTAACTATTAAAATACATAAATCAATAACTAAATCTATCTATCTATCTATCTATCTATCTATCTATCTATCTATCTATCTATCTATCTATCTATCTATCTATCTGTCTGTCTGTCTGTCAAAATAACTAACTAAACTATCTATTGAAATATATACATACAAATTAATTTCTATTTCTTTCAAATCTATTGCTTTCTTCGTCTGTTTAAAACTTTTTTCAAAACTTTCAGTCGCCAAAAATTCTTTGTCATGTCAACGTGTACAGACTGTCTTGCAAACTTTGCTTCTCTGACTCCCTTTAAATTCCAGTTCATTTAAATTCTAATTCTTTATATTTAAATTTTCTGTTTGTTGCCTCAGTACAAATTCAGAGCTCACGTCATTGGTTTAGTCATTACTCACTGCTAATCTACAAGCGTAAATGACACTAAAACAGAAAATGACCGAATTGTAATTTTTAGTCTTCCTTCAACCTAAATAACCACCGATTCCTCTTTTCTGAAAGACGCCAAGTAAACAGTCCAGTCATGTGACTCGAACACACAAAAACACAAACACCGCCCCCGCTCGTATGTGGCGGCCCCAGGTCTGATGCGCAGATCTCGTTAAAGACAGAAAAACACACTGGCTGTTATTGTTGTCGTGGCTGGTAGCGTATAATTTCGAGGGTGGAGTCGGGATCGGTTATCCCTGCGACTCGCTCAGTGTTTTGTGACGGGTCTATAGAGAGAAAGGAGGCCCGGCCTTGAACGTATTGTTGAAGCGAAGTAATGCAGTGTAACACAAGGAGTGGTAAACCACAGCAAGCCAACACACACACACACACACACACACACACACAAACAAACCCAGAGAGACGGCAGCGTGCGAGACACTTTCATGTATCTGTGTGTGAGCTTTGTGAAATGAAAAAAAAAACAAAAAACGCTGTTTTAGAAAGAATTGTAGTGTTTTGGAAAGTCTTCTGGGGCCCTGAAACTTCCTTCTGTTTTGTTCTGGTTTTTAAATGACTATACATTAGAAAACATACAGATCAGATAACATGGCGCATGAAACGACCTGTTGACTCAAATTCCATCATGTAGGGCCCTATGAAATCTGTTTTATATTTCCCAAATTCCATTTAATTTTTTCCCCCAAGTTTAATTTTTTTTTTTTTTAATTCCATTTTGTTTCTGTTTCAATCTTTTAATTTTTTCTTTTTAATTTTTCTGGACTCCGTTTTAATGGTAAAATTAAATTTTAGTAGTCAACAAGCATGTCTGATTAACTGAAATCATGAAACTTATACAATTTAACAACAAGAATTCAACAAAAAATACATTTTTAGGTCCCTAAAAAATACGTTTTATTTTTCCTCAAATTCCACTTTATATTTTCCAAATTCTGTGTATTCCATTTAAATTTTTCTGGATTCCATTTTGATGGTTTAATTACATTTTAATAACTCAAAAGCATATAGATATATTTTATATAAGGATTTTCGACAGGCCAATTTTAAAATACAAAAAATAATAATACCTACTGTAATTGTTCAAACATTAAGAATGTTGTGTAAACATAAATTAATATTAACATTTAAAATTAAGTAATTGTAGTGTTTTTTCATCTAGATGAATTGGCCGTAGCCTTAAAAAATTTCATTGTCAGGATTATGGACCTGTCTGTGTCATGTCTTTTCCCCATTTAGTTCCTGTTTTGCCTTATTTGGTCATGTTCCTTTCCTCATTTTGTTTGATTAAGATTCCAGGTGTGTCTCCTTAAGCCCTATTCGCACGGGATTAGTATTCTCTGGGGACCATGTGTGATTTTGAAATGACCCCCCCACATCTGAATTTCGTGTGGTGCATTCGCACGGGATAAGCGAAGTCTGTGATTTCACTCGAATTTACTGACTTATCTTCCGGATACCCGGATGTCAAGGCTTTGAGAGTCCCGTTCTATGGTCCAGTTAAATGGATTTAAAAAAAAAGAAACTAATATAGTTTCGTACCCTGTGTCATTTACATTTCACCAGGTTAAAATAATATCTCAAGCTTTAGGCTATGCTTGATTTATTTGTAACACATTAACCTCAAAACCTTTTCAGCTTTCTCTTTCTGCAAATTGTATGGTGTAGCGATATGACAGCTCCCAAAATACTATCAAACACTCCAACGCAGCTCCATTCTTCGCGAAAGATGGATAAAAAGGCGCACAGGAAACAAAAACTTTGAAAAATGATAAACGACCCGCCAAATGCTGGCCAAATCACAGAGATGCCGATTCGCACGAGACTAATATTATCACAGAACCTCGGTGTTTGGCGAAATATGGTAGGTCATTTGCGGGGGAATTTTTACTTTACAAATTACAGACATGGCCGATTCGCACGGGATTAATATCACAGACAACCTCTGCAATTATTACAAATGACTGGAGGTCACCAGGTAATACTAATCCCAATCCCGTGCGAATAGGGCTTTAGTTCCTCGTAATCCTGAGTTTAAAAGCCCTGTCTGTTCAGTTCATGTTTGTCGGTTCTAAAC
The DNA here is from genome assembly GCA_039654775.1 of Spinibarbus caldwelli. Classification (NCBI taxonomy): domain Eukaryota; kingdom Metazoa; phylum Chordata; class Actinopteri; order Cypriniformes; family Cyprinidae; genus Spinibarbus; species Spinibarbus caldwelli. The sequence goes on from CM077264.1 coordinate 3,947,517, forward strand.
ATCATTCTGTGTTTCCTACGTTCCCTGTGTTCCCTGTTGGATATTAAAGACTCTCGTTTTGATGAATTTCTACGTCTCCTCGTTCCGTGCTCCTTGTGAATTGTGACAGAAGAACCGACCAGAACAGTTAATTCTGTGTGTTTCCCCTCCGTTTGTTTTCCGTTTTTACTCAGTTTTTTGTTTCTGTTGTGTTCCCCATGGATCCCCTCCTTCGCCCGGAATACCTCCTCCTCCTGCTGGAGCAGGGGGAGAAATCGCTTGAGGGCCACACCAGACTGTTCCTGGTCCTCGCAAGCCTCACCACCTACCCGGACGACGCGCTCTGTGCTTTCTACGACGCCAGTTTGAACATCACGTACAGAACGCCGTCGTTCAAGGATTGTGGAGTGGACAGTGGCGAGATACGGATCTCGCCTGTGCCACTCCGGACCCAGTGCCCAGCCCACCATCTCCCAGCTGCGTGGAGCGCATGCCCGAGCCCACCGCTGACGGAGAGCCAGAGCCCGCTGCGACCAACGAGCCATTCCCTGTGTTCCCTGTTGGATATTAAAGACTCTCGTTTTGACGAATTCCTACATCTCCTCATTCCGTACTCCTTGTGAATTGTGACAGTCACGTGGCGCGACCATGATTTATATTAAAATTAGATAATTTCCTTAACTTTTTTTTTAAAGATTTTCTCAGTAATTAAAGTGTTTAGAAACAAAGTATTTGCATTTAATTTGAGTTTTTGTAAATAATGATCTCTTATTTTTGTTCTATAATTTCAGAGTTGCCTTCTTAAATGTAGTTAACAGACTTATTTTTCCTGCAAATTACATAAAACTGATAAAAATGTTTTAAAAATACCATTCACTTAAGCATACTGTAGCAGTGATTCATATTTCAACCACAGAACTGAGATTTTATTTTTATTTTAATACAGTTATTGGTATTATTGGTTGCACCACATGATGAGTGGTCACTCCAAATGACAAATACCTTATATCATTAAAAATCTATTTAAAGAGACGTGTGAAAAGTGTAGCACAAGTTACAGGCAGGGAAGACAAACACGACAAACGTGAAATGACGTTCAATACCGGACCAGAAACACAGGGCAGAACACACTATAAATACACAACGTAAACTAGATAATTAAACAAACACAGCTCAAACATAATTAACTAATAATGAGACAATGACAGAAACAGGAAACAAACCAAATATGGGCATACAAGAGGAAGGGAAACACAAGACAATCCTGACATTGAGGCCATGGCGGTGCAGCGAGCTCACGAGGCCATGGCGGTGCAGGGGGCTCAGGAGGCCATGGCGGATCAGGGGACTCAGGAGGCCATGGCGGATCCACCTCCGAGGCCGCGGCCCCAGGCCCCGCCCCTACGGCTGAAGCTATACAATACAACACAGGAAATAGGAGCCCTCTCTGGGCTTAACACAGGAACTGGAGCCTTCACTGGGCTTAACACAGGAACTGGAGCCCTCCATGGGCTAAACACAGGAACTGGAGTCTTTCATTGGTTATCCACCGGAACAGGAGCCCTCTCTGGGCTAGGCTCGGAATCTGAAATCCCTATTGGGCCGGACATGAGACACACAGCCCTCCCTGGGCTGAACGTGGTGACCGGGGCCTTTTCAGGGGTGCACTCAGGAACCGCTTCCATCACGGGAGCCGGAGAAGCAAGCAGCTTGGGAATGGCCTCCGTGGCCATGACAAGAGAAGCAGCCCACTTCTCTGGAACCTTAACAGACAAGACAGGACTTGACAAGACCGACAAGATTGGTTCCGGTTGACATGACAAGACTTCTGGGGACATGACTTGACTTAGGTCAGGGGCTAGAGCCATCTCTCGACTCTGCTCTGGGGCTGGAGCCATCACTGGACTCTGGTCAGGGGCTTGAGCCATCACTGGACTCTGGTCAGGGGCTTGAGCCATCACAGGAGCGAATTTTCGAGGAGCAGGCACTGGAGGGTGCTCTGGAAGGCGCTTACGAGGAGTGGGCACTGGAGGGCGCTCTGGCAGGCGCTTTCGAGGAGCTGGCACTGGAGGGCACTCTGGCAGGCTCTTTCGAGGAGCCGCGAACGGAGGGCTTGACTTCGGGCTTGCCATAGGAACCGCCGGCGGGCTTGAGAAAACCGCAGACGGAGGCAGGCTTGAGGGAGCTGTGAATGGCGGCTTGGACTTCACCGCCGACGGCGGCCTTGAGCGAGCCACGAATGGCGGCAGGCTTGGCAGCCGAACCAGGCTGAAATCTGTCCAGCGGGCTGGGATCAGCCGCAGACGGCGGCGGCCTTGAGCGGTGGCTTCCATATTTTTGTGGGTCCGGTATTCTGTCACGATTCACTGGGAGACGGAAGCCAGGAACGGGGAGACGAGGAATTCACAGGTAAGAGTCTTTAATAATATCCAACACAGGTTACAGGCGGGGTAGACAAACACGACAGACGTGAAAAGACGTTCAATACCAGACCGGAAACACAGGGCAGAACACGCTATAAATACACAATGTAAACTAGATAATTAAACACAGCTGAAACATAATTAACTAATAATGAGACAATGACAGGAACAGGAAACAAACCAAATATGGGCATACAAGAGGAAGGGAAACACAAGACACAAGGACAATCCTGACAGTACCACATGATATTTGGTCGCACCACATGATATTTTCAAATTCAATCAAAATTTACAAGCACAGAATTGGTCACTTAAACAAAACAAGCTAGCTTCCCACAAAAGGTCACAATGAAATTTATAATGAAACTAAATAATTGCAGAAATAACTTATTATTCATTGTTTTTTTGAGGTCATACCACATGGTATCCAATTATGGTAACTACATACCAGCTGTTAAAAATATTTTTTTTTTCCCCAAATTTGAAAGAGATTCACAAACCTGCCTGATGCTTCCATGGGTCCTTGGCAAATTGGTATATGATGCAAAGTCTTATCTTTGAATGGATTTCAACATAAAAGTCCCAAAATGGTCGTTTTTTGATGGTTACACCACATGATATTTCATAAAATGGAAATCATCGGACAAAGTTTGTTTGTATATTATGACGGAAATATAAATACAAATGCTTTGCAATTTTATACAGTATTACAAAACACTTTGGAAATTATGCCAAATAGTGCAGAAAATTAATCTGAATAAATTTAGGATAATTTCAAAGATGTTTACAAAAAAAAAGTTATGGCCGGATGATACCACACCACATGATATTTTAACACTTTGAATAACAGAAAAATTACATATAACTAATGTTTTTTGAAAAGTTAAATTGAGTTCATACATGGGAGAGGCCCTTCATACATATGGCATCTTTTTTATGCATTTAAACCAATTTTTAACTGAAAAAATGCAATCGGACAGAAAATTTAGGCGTCACATCATTGACCCATATATATATATATATATTATTATTATTATTATTATTATTATTATTATTATTATTATTATTATTATTATTAATTAGACATGCTTTTGAGTTATTAAAATGTAATTAAACCATCAAATTATCATGAATTTTTTTAAATAATTTTTCCCAATAATAGGGCCCTATGAAATGTTATTGTTTTTTTTTTTTCTTTGGGTTCCCCCCACCCCCAGAAATTCTGTGTTGTGTATTTTAATGTTTCTGCTCATCAAATGAAGGCATAAAACATTAATTGGATTTAACTTTTAATCAAATGAAAATAAACAAACCCTTTACATTTTTTGGTCAACAAAGTGCTGCACAACAGAGTTTTGTTTAAATTAAAACATGGAAGAGAATTATTATTATTAGTATTATTATTATTATTATTATTATTAATAGAAGACTGTAATGTATTTCTGTCACAATTTCTTCAAGTTAAACCAAACTTTTATTTTGACGGGTTGCCATGAAGATCTTTACGTTTTTGTGTTAGGATGATAGTTTTTCTCAAATGAAATGGTAAAATGGAAGTAAAAAAAGTGACATGACGTATAGTGAGACGACAGATGCTGAAAGTATGGTGAGCATGACGTGCTTCAGTTTGTGTAAATGAAACCGCATGTCTGCGCCATTCATTCACACAGAGACACGCAGAACATGCAGGATTCATACTGTAACAGTCCTTTTGTGGTTATATATTCACAGACACTAGTCCATATTGCCATTTGATTTAAGTGTACAGAGTGACCTACTTTTGATTTATTCATCCAAATTTTGACAAATTCTGTGACATTCTACGTGATACAGTAAATTTAATTTTTATGACTGAATTCCGCGATTCTGACTGCATTTTCCATCCCTATCCATCAGGATATTAGATCTAAACAAAGCTAAATTATGGACTGGAGATCACTCAAATTTAGGAGTTTTTGTGAACGTTGAACATTGACATTTACATGCTCCATCAAGTTGCAGTGATAGAGTGGCTTTGCTTTTGTCAGGTTTATGTTTCTGCGCTGTACAGCAGACACACTTACTGGACCCGCGGCTGCTTACAGCTCCACATACAGCCAGAGAAATATATTGGGACTAATAAACTCAGTTACTTATTTCAATTCAAACGCACTGACCCATTAGTAACCCTTAAAAATATGTTCACCTCACCTCAATAGGACAATGAACAGAGGAGCCAGAGAGAGCCGCGTGTTAATATGAACATACTGACTGCCAAAAATGGAGAATTAGAAGCATTACACTGCTGAAAGACTGGATTAAACCAACCAGAGGTTTGGCTACCTGGCTTCCCATTAAAGGGGTGGTCTAATGGATTATTTCGAAGACTTGATTGTGTTTATGGGGTGCACAGCAACATGTGTCATGCTTAGTTTTTTAAAAAAATCGCATTATTTTTCACATATTTTACCTGCATTGTACACTGCTATTCAGCTAGCATCAAAATGGCCGGTTTGATTTCCGGGTTCTGTGAAGGCCCTCCCTCAGAAATTCGCAATGGGCTCTGATTGGTTAGCTGGCCCAGTGTGTTGTGACTGGCTCTACTGTGTGTCTGAATGTCCCGCCCCTCACCTCAGCGGCATGTGCTCCGGTTGTATTGTCAACAATGACTGTCGTCTATATTGCTTATCAGTTTGAGCCCGATTGAGAAGCAGAGGATATTAGAGGAGAGGATCGCGCAGAACCTGTGCAGACACGGCTTTTAATGGTAGACCTATGGTTTTTGTTTGTTGTTGTCTCATACTTTTAGATACGCTGTTATTATGCTACTGCTTATGTTAGCTTTTAATAAACGGTTTTATCATGATTAAAGCTTTAATACAGTACGGCAACCGCATGCGCGTCCATGTTTAACGCTTGTCATTGCTATGTGAAAATAAGTGTATAAATGGAACAGTTTATTGTTGGTGCTGAGCTGATCTGAATGAGAGAGAGAGAGAGAGATGCAGAGAAGGGCGACGCGAGGAACAGGATGAGAACTGCTGCTATAGAACATTGATTTTGAAACTTGTGAATCCATTAGAATTGTTAGAAGACAGAATCGCGATTCATACAGTATGTGAATAGATTTTTACGTGCACACCTAGTTTTCTCTTCCTCTTCTCTAAAGCAGCACAGCATGGCCTCGCCCTCTTCGTTGCATGTACCCAGGGGCCGGGTTTATCTGGGTTTATGATGTCAGTAACCCGGAACTATTTTTTTGTAGTCCCTTACCAGCCGTTCGCTGTAGGCGATGCTATGCTAATTCTGTAAAAGACCATTTCTCCCTTTGCACTGAACTTTGACCTTCGTAACTTTGCAGATGTTTATGTTTATGCTCACACAGCTACATTACACACTAACAAAAGTTAAAAAGGTGAAATCGTACTAGATGACCCCTTTAAGTAAAGCTTCATTTCTATAGCACTTTTTAAAAGTGTGTTCGAAAAGTGCTGTCATACAACAATATGAAGAAAACAAAATAGAACTAAAAGAATGAGAATATAAAATGTAATAAAAGAATAAAATATAACAAAAAAATAAGAACAAAATGCAATACAAAAAAAATTGATTGATGAAATAAGAAAATAAAATAAGTAAAAATATAAAATAAATAATAAAATCTAAAAAACTCCTAAGAGAATAATAAAAAAGAAAATGCAATAAGAGAAATAAATATATACAGTGCCGTAAAAAGGTTTTTGCCCCCTTCCTGTTTTTTTTTTAAGTTTTTGCATATTTGTCACACTTAAAAGATTCAGTTCATCAGACAAATTTTAATATTACAGAAAAATAACCAGAGTAAATACAAAATGCAGTTTTGAAATAATGGTTTCATTTATTAAGGGGAAAAAAGCTGTCCAAACCTGCCTGGCCCTACGTGAAAAAGTAATTGCCCCCTAAATCTAATAACTGGTTGTGCCACCATTTGCAGCAACAACTGCAATCAAGCATTTGCGATAACTGGCAGTGAGTCTTTCACATCGCTGTGGATGAATTTTGGCCCACTCTTCTTTGCAGAATTGTTTTAATTCAGCCACGTTGGAGGGTTTTCAAGCATGAAAGGACTGTTTAAGGTCATGCCACAGCATCTCAATCGGATTTAAGTGCGGACTTTGACTTGGCCACTCCAAAACCTTAATTTTGTTTTTCTTGAGCCATTCAGAGGTGGACTTGCTGGTGTGTTTGGGATCATTGTCCTGCTGCATATCCCAAGTGTGCTTGAGCTTGAGGTCACAAACTGACAGCCGGACATTCTCCTTCAGGATTTTCTGATAGAGTGCAGAATTCATGGTTCCATCAATTATGGAAAGTCATCCAGGTCTTGAAGCTGCAAAGCAGCCCCAGACCATCACACTACCAGCACCATGTTTGACTACTGATACGATGTTCTTTTTATGAAATGCTGTGTTGGTTTTACACCAGATGTAACGGGACATGCACCTTCCAAAAAGTTAAACTTTTGCCTCATCAGGGCTCTAGATTGCGACCAATGTGGTCGCACGTGCGACCTAATTTCTCATTAATTTCTCGCGACTAAAAAATACCAGCCGTTCGAGGGGAAAAAAAAGTCTCCGCGACTCTGAAAGTCTCCCTGTGGTTCAACAACAGACACACATTAGGCCCATATTGTGGTCTAAACCAATCAGAGATAGTGAAGGGCAGTGAAGATAGTGAAGAGATAGTGAAGGGCCCCCGATTGGCCATGGTCCAGATATTCCTGTACGTGTGTGTACGTTTGAAAATACGTGTGCTGCAGTCAGACAGAGAAAGGTGAGTAGCCTAGGCCCGTCAGATAAACAGAGTGGATGTAGCTGCGGATGATGAGAGAAGATGAAAAGAACAACTGACAACTTTTTCGTTAAGAATGTTAAGTTAAGGCCTGATCCATCCGAAAATCATAACCAATGCTCTGACACGGAGACATCAACCTCCCAGGTTATGTCAAGCCCTGGTCCGGAGACGGCATTACAGGGCTCGACAATAAAGTCTGCCCAATGGTCCGGGGCCAGCGGGAAGGAGGTTCGGGACAGTTGACGGATTTGTCACTTGCCTGATCAGGCCACTGCAGCGTCGTCACGAAATTTTATCATTTGCATGCGTTTTTAAGCCTTGTTAATTTAAAAATTCAAGCGATTAAAAAGCATTTGGGCCCAAAAACAACTCCTTTCAGTACTTGCACGCTGTGTTCTGTTCTGTGTGAACAGCGCGTGCACAGACAGCCGCGTCTCTGACACGCGCGAGTCACCTGAATGGGCAAATACACACAAAAGTATGTCAAAATACCCCTCTTGGCAAGTAACTTTAACAATGATTAATCTATACTGAATTTATACACTGGAGTACAGATGTACCTATCAACCGGACACTTTTTGTTTTATTTTAGAGCATCTTCTGTTCCGTGCTTACACACAAACTGCACTGCAATCATTTTCTCAAATGTCATTTGTGTGTAAATATTATGTTATTATTACAATTAGTCTGTAAACGGCCGTTAACAGAGGCCAGAGAAGATGGACACAAAAAGGAGAAAATACTGTAGCACTAGCAGGCAGAACAAGATCTCTGCTCACGATGCGTGAAATATAGGAAGAAAATCCAAATATTGAATTTTATATGAACGTGTTTCTGAGGGGAACTGACTGTTTTCAGAAATGGTGTTTTCTTTTCATCTTGTCTCTGTATAATGCATATTAAATTGGTGTTAATATGCGCAGCGCTGCTGTGTTTACAGTGGTAACCAAGGAAACGCTGTATTACTGTTCCATGAGCGCCGCCTGCAGTCAGAGAGTGAAACTGCGTCTCATTCAGCCCGTCTGCTGTTTCTGTTTCGTGCTGATGTTTTATGTAACGTTAGCATAATTTCACAAAGCTAAAGACGGGTCGTTCTGTTTTTGCTTCAGATTTTGAACTTATACAGTCTAATATAAATCAAATATTGCACTTTTTTTTTTTTTTTTTTTTTGTTTGTGGATTAATCCATGATTAAAATGCAGTGGCTGCCTCTAATTTCAAATTGCTATGAAAAATCAAGGTGCAACAGAGAGTGAAGAATATTCAAATGTTATTTTATATGTGATTTTGTTTTTAATTTCTGTAGCTGAACATCTACAAACATAAAAACCTAAAGCATCATTTCATTTCTATCTTTGTGCTATAGGCCTATGCTTATTTGTGCTATTACTTGTAATTTGTTCATTTGTTCTTATTTACTGGTGTCACGCCCCTGGACTGTTTTGTTGTGGTTTTTGCTCCCCATGTGTTCCCTGTGACCCAGTTTCTCCCCAGTCTGATTGTGTTAATTTGCTCCAGGTGTGTCTCCTTAGTTCTTTGATTGTCCTGTCTTTAAAAGCCCCAGTCCTTTCAGCTAGTGTTTGTCGGTCTTTGAATGTCTTCATGTGATCTATGTTCCCTAGATGGATTATTAAAGACTCTCAGTTTGTTAATTTGCCGTGTCTCCTCGTTCCTGGCTCCAGCGTTCGTGACAACTGGCTGTCACTTGTCTTTAATAATGTTTAAACTTTATATTTATGTTTATTTTTGGCTAGTGATTTTTGCTGTGATATTGAAATTGGAATAGAGAATTGTAAAATTTAATTGATATCTAAAATATTGGTGTCATATAAACTTATTTATTAGAATGCAAGATAACATAGATTAAAAACAATGATAACTGAAACTTTTTTTTTTTTTTTTTTTTTTTTGGTGGCAGGGCCAGTGAATATGTTGGCAGGGCAAGTAAAAATTTGTAGAAAAAATCCTTAGCGTTGATCCCTGCATTAGATAATGAGCCACACATGATCGACTCCGAGCCAGAGCCCATTGAAATTAAAAGGGGGAAAGTGTATACTTTTCAAAGAGAGTGGCTTGACCAGTTTCCCTTGCTAAGATACAGTAAAGCCGATAATATAATGCACTGCATTTACTGTAAACAGTGTGGGCAGACCATGGCCGGCAATAGTGCATTTGTGACTGGTTCTAATACATTTCAAATTGAAACGCTGAAAAAGCACAATGCATCTATAAAACATCTATGTTGACCAGATTGTTAGTTAATCATTTACAAGTCAATATTGCCTATATGGACAGCGATTTAAAAAAAGTGAACTTGTAAAACTGCGGTGTTAAATGCGATGCGGTTGAAAATTTGTGTGCACCTAACTTTTGTGCTGGTGCACCTAAGAAAAAAGGTTAGGACAGCTTTTTTCCCTAAATAAATGAAATCATCATTTAAAAACTGCATTTTGCATTTACTTGCATTCTCTTTGTGTAATATTAGAATTTGTTTGATGATCTGAATCTTTTAAGTGTGACAAATATGCAAAAACTTAAAAAAAACAGGAAGGGGGCAAAAACCTTTTCACAGCACTGTACCTTAAATATTAGACAGTAAAATGTAAGAAAATAATAAAATATAACAGAATAAGAATAATAATAAGAAAATGAAATGCGGTAAGAGAATAAAATATCTTAAAAATGAGAATAAAATAAAAAATAAGAAAAAGAAAATAAAATGACAAAAATTAAATAATTTAAAAATCAGAAAATAAAATACAATATGAAAATAAAATGATTTTGAAAACTGAAAATAAATAATTCATAATTAATTTTGAAAAAATTCAATAAGAAAAAAATAACTTAAAAACAAGACAATAAAATGTCATAAAATAATAAAACAGCAAAGAATACACAAAGAAATAAAATGCATGAAGAGAATAAAATATAACTTAAAAATAAGACAATAAAACACAATAGACAAAAAGACAATGAAATATAACAGAGTAAGAAAATAAAATGCAATGAGAGATCAGCCTGACCGGTGTGGCCTAACCTAGGCAGCTAAGACCAATAAACCAAACTGAGCATTTTTTTTTTTTATCTTAAATCTGGACAGCACACAACCCTGCTTTGCACAAGCTAAAATCTGACACCAAACAGAACCAAAAGCTCTGTGTGAAATTGTCCTTCGAATACTTTGTTTTAAACCTAAGAGTGTTGTGCTTTAGCTGACCTCTCAAAGCTGTCAGAAAGAGATTGCAAAACAATGAAAGGCGAGAAACACATAGAGAAAGGCAAGAGCGATATGATGGCATTGTCTCAGTATTGAAACAGCTCTCACATACGTTGTGGTAGACTCCTGCCGAGGTAATTGCCGGAATAGAAAGGCACAGGCGTTTACTGTACTCTGCCAGGCTGATAACCTTTGATTCAGATTTAAAGACCCACAGTTTGGGCAAGGCAAGACATGCTAGAGTCCCAAAAGCCTCAGAATGTCAGCCCAGTTTCCTTTCTTTGTCTCAGTCCGGCAGAATGGTTCCGCAGCCAAACATGAATCAAAGTGGAGTGGCGTAGATAGTGAATGGACACATGACGTGCCAAGACACAGAGCTCCGAGCACGGTGGGGACCCCACATGAGCGTCCTTACCGAGTTTGGTCAATCCATGCAGTTTTTTATTAACTCTTCCTGCCATTGTGTTGTACAGCGGGCACTTAAAAAGACCGGGCCGAATGGAGCTGCTCAGCAGACTGCATGAGGCAGAATAAAAAGCAATAAGAAAATCAAATAAGAAAACAAAATGAAAATGGAGAAAATAAAATGCATTAAGAGAATGAAATAACAAAAAAAAAAAAGAGAGAAAATAAAACAACATGAAAACAAAATTAAAAAAAGAAAAGAGAATGCAATAAGAGAATGAAATAACTAATTAAGAAAATACAATGCAATGCAAAAATAAAATAATTAAAAAAATAAGAAAATGAAATGCAATATGAAAATAATAAAATAATTGAAAAATGAGAAAATAAATCTTACGTGCAATAAGAAATAAATAATAATAAAAAAAATAAAATGCAATAACAAAAAGAGTGAAGTAACAAAAAAGATGCAATACAAAAATAAAATAATAACAAATAAAATAAAATTCAATAAGAGAATAAAATAATTTAAAATTAGAAAATAAAACTGCAATATAAAATGAAATCAATTAATTAAATGAGGAAATAACATGCATTAAGAAAAAATAATAAAAATATAAGAAAATAAAATGCAATAACAGCGAAGTAACAAAAAATGACAATGCAATACAAAAATAAAATAAAATAATTAAAAACAAGAAAATACAATACAAGACGAGAATAAAATAAAAATAGGGAAATAAAATGCAATATGAAAATAAATAATTTAAAAAATGGGAAATAAAATGCAACAAGAGAATACATTTTTTTATATAAAATTAGATAAAATGAAAATGGAGAAACATAAAATGCAAGAAAATGGAGCACTCGCAGCAGACTGCATGAAGGAAAACTAAAATGCAATAAAAATTGTTAAAGGAAATAAGAAAAGAAAAAAGAAAATAATCTAAAAAAAATACAATGAAAGAATGAACTAGCTAAAAAATAAAATGAGATGCAACACAAAAATAAATAAAAAAAAATAAATGATAAAATAAAATAATAAAAAAGGAAACAACATGCAATAAGAGAATAAAGTGTAACTTAAAAAGATGAGCCTGACTAGTGTAGCCTAACCTAGGCAGCTAAGACCAACAAACCAAACTGGGCATTTTTAATTCAATTCAGGACGGCACACAACTCTGCTTTGCACAAGCCAAAATCATTCGGGTCAGAACCAAAAGCCCTAGTGTGAAATTGTCCTCCAAACATGAGTGTCCTTACAGAGTCTACGGCTTTTATTAACACTTCCTGGCATTGTGTTGTATGGCGGGCACTTAAGCACACTGGGCTGAACGGAGACTGAATGAAGGATTGTTTGTTTGGACGTGACGTGTCAAATTACCTCCGGGCGTCTGGGCGTACGCTCTCAGTCATGGTCTTACCTGAGCGTCACGGTCTGGAGGCGGGCTGGACCGCACCCTCACCCCAGAGACAACAACCCCTACCCTGTAGTTAGACGGCACATTAAACCACACCCGTCTGCGGACACATTTAGGACGTCTTATATCAAACCAGCTGGTCTGAAGACTCCACATCGCCATCTGGATCATCCTGTCTTAGTTTATTTAACCATAATGACCAACCGAATGCACACTAGGCCTTTGTTACATAACTGACATTTCTGACACAATGGGTGGAAATTTTGTTTATTTTTTCTCGGCTAATGAAAATAGTTCCAAAAAAAGAAGCAGGAATTCTGGGATTCTTTGTAGTGAACACAGACGAGCGCTGTGATTCAAACAGTGAACTGTTCTTCTGGAATGCAACTTGTCCAATTAAATTAAAGGACTGGAACTAACCGGTAGGAATGAACGTTTGTTTGTAAAGGCATGAATAATGACTTCAGATTGAATAATGAATACTCCCAAATTTGTCTGATTGACTGATTATCCAACATGCACAAATAGATTAAACAGAAAATAAATTAAATTCCAATTCAATTCCTGAAATTTACTTGTATTTAAATATAATAGAACAGACAGATAGAACAACAGACAGAACAAATGAATGAACAAACAAACAAACGAATGGACAACAGACAGACAGGCAGAACAGACAAATGAATGAACGAACAAACAAACAAATTACAGACAGACTGACCAAACAAACAACTGAACGAACAAACAAACAAACAAACAAAAACACAAACAAACAAATGGCAGATAGACAGACAGACAGACAGACAGAATGAATGAACGATAGAGAGACAGACAAAACAACAGACAGAACAAATGAACAAACAAACGATAGACAGACAGAACGAACAGACCAAATGAATGCATGAATGGACAAACGAACGAATGAATGAAACAAACAAACAAACAAACAAACAATAGATAGATAGATAGATAGATAGATAGATAGATAGATAGACAAACAGAATGAACAAACAAACAAACAAACAAACAAACAAAAGGCTGACAGACAGAACGAATGAGCGATAGAGAGATAGACAGAACAAATAAACAAACAAACAAACAAACAAATAATAGACAGACAGAACGAACAGAAGAATGAACGAACGAACGGACAGACGACAGACAGAACGAATGAATGAACAGACAAACAAATGAACAAATGAATGACAGACAGAACGAACAAACAAATGAACAAACGGATGTACAAACAAACAAACAATAGATTAGACAGACAGAATGAATGCACAATAGACAGAGTGAAAGACAAACAGAACAAATGAATGAACAAAAAACAGATAAACAGACAGACAAAACGAATGGACAATTGCTTGTTTGACGTTTTTTAATTTGTTTGTTCATACTATTGATAGACAGACAGATAGATAGATAGATAGATAGATAGATAGATAGATAGATAGATAGATAGATAGATAGATATTGAAATGTTGGAAACAGACACTATTGAAAATGTACATACCTGTATATATAAAAAAAAAGACTAGTCTTTTGGAGTGTAATATTTATAAAATGATTTTAAAAATCCTTCTCCAGAATGACCAGAAAAGTCAGGAAATGCAAAGGTCAAAAGGTGAAATCCAGACTTCAGTATAATGCAGTGCCATGTATGAGGAAACAGAGCATGACTCAAATGATCCCAGAAATGCATCTTTCACGAGTTCACACTTACATATAATAAAATGAGTAAAGGTTATGCGTATTTGGCGTGCTGTCCTGGGAGAGGGGTCCGAGCTCGGCATTAAGCCCGGACCCAGAGCGTTCCCCCCTGAGTGCTCCTCCCCGTGCTGGGGTGGGAACGGCTGAAGGTGAGGAGTCGGGGTGGTGGAGGGATGCTGAATGACTAGAGATGATGAAGGTGAGACTGCTTTGATTATTTATAGAGTTCTCTCTCGTGCTGATTGGATAGATGGTGTAATTACTGATGATGAATTGCCAGTGTTAATTATCTGCGCGTGCTCCTCCCGAAATTTGTTAATAAAACATCACTTCAGGTTATACAGGAACAATAAACCAAAAAATACTGAGTCCATCAACTTAAGTGCCACAAAAAAGAATTCCATAAATTCATTAAACCTAAACAAAAATGTAACCTCATGTTCTCACATCGTTTCTTTAACAATCATTCTCTCACAGGGAATTCTTTACAGCTGAGGAGGGAACATGAGGGAAAACCTGGAAAACTCAAGACATTTGTTTTAGTTTAGAGCGGCGCTTCGACTCTGACACTGAGTTGATGAGTCAGTTCCCGTTGGACGGCGAGACTCGCCCTGTAATAAACCACGAGATGAAGCTGTGTTTGAGTTTGTTTACTTGTGTGAGAGCCATCCAATGTATACATGCCAGTGTGTGTAAACATGTGAGGACGTGTGAACGTACACGTGTGTTTACGCCGTCTGGGTCGATCGCGCTCTGACTGTAGCCTAAACACAGCTCTGTGCTCCTGCCGTTTACATCAGTAGATGTGGAACACTCGCTAATGCTTTTCAGATGAAGTTTTCACAAACAACATTATGAAAAGTTACAGAAAACACAATCAGGCTGATTTTCCAGATTTTGCAAATTCTCGACTGGTTTTAGTGGTCGCTTCCGCTTTACGGGAAATCAAACGGCTGGTTTGACCTGTCTTGATTTACCAGAAAAACCACGCAAACTGCCGAAACGTGGAGGTCATCAGTTTTAATGAATGAGATCTCTGAAATGTCTAAGTTGCACCTGCTTTTGCTAAATCTCCTGCTTCTCAGATGTTTCTCCTTAGAAAAACACCTCAGTGATTTCACATGGGTTTCCTCTAGAGTTTCAGATCTCAGCAATATCTCAAACTGTGCTTTGATTTAACAAAATAATATATATATATATATATATATATATATATATATATATATATATATATATACATACATATATATATATACATATACACACACACACACACATTTTCCCCCAGGATTCTTTGATGAATAGAAAGTTCAATTAAAATGTCTTTATTTTCACTTTTGATCAATTTAATGCATCCTTGCTGAATAAAAGTATTAATTTCTTTAATATCTTTTGAATTTTCTATCCATCAAACAATCCTGAAAAAAATTGTACAACTTGTTTTATAATCTCTAAAATATTTTATAAATAGTTTAAAATAATAAATAATTACAAAATGTATTATTATTATTATTATTATTATTAAATAAAACTTTCCAAATACTGTATTTTATAATAAATATGTTATAAATAATTTATTATATTTTATTGTATAAATAATTCAATACATTATTATTATTATTATTATTATTTAAATATATACATATTTATAATTATATATAAATAAATATGTAATATACTGTATCACAAGTCTGATCAAAAAAGTTTCTCTGATATATTAAAATTTTAAAAATAAATATATATCCCAAAAAATATTTTAAATCTTGTTTTCCAGCAAAATTAACTAATTTACTGGAAAAATAACTAAATTAACTAACAGTAAATTATTTAATTTAAATTTCCAGTAAAATAACACTTTTTGCATAAAACATCTATAGATATAGATACAAACATATAATATAGCTTAAGTTTGGGATTTTTTTTTCTATACATAAAACTTACTACATTTAAGTGAGATTAGTCTAAAACAACAACAAAAGACAATTCATCAATAGGAAAATAATAAAGACATTCTGTCTGAAAACATGTCTTGATACCCTTCAGTAAAATTGATCATGTTTTAAGGATGTTCAGATATTTTTACTTATTATTAAAAAAAAAAATGGAAGTCTCGTAAGTTATAAAAGAGCGTCTTCTGTGGCTGATGAAAACACAAGGCTGTTCAATATTCAGTGGAGGCCATACGTACTTTTTTAAGCTCATTGAAAAGCCATTTCCAGCCCCTCTGGAGGCGTCAAAGCCAAACTCAGGCTTGTTATTCTTGAAACATTTTTCAGTGGGGCGGCAGACAGCGAGATAACATGGGATGTCACGGCTGCTCATCCATCTTCATGAGGACTGCAGCGCTCAGAGAGTGGCGTGTCACAACGTGAGGCACGAGACGCCGTTTGTTGCCATGTGCGTCTTTGTCGAGGCGTATAAATCAATGTCGGCCCATGCAAAACTCTGACACATTAACCACAACTTACTCACCAAGCTGCCAGTAAGACAACACACCTCGACACGTTCGCCACAGGGGAAGAGCAATGTTTCCATGCTAATGACAGCGCCAAAATAAAGACCCACGGAAAGAGAAGAGAGTGAGATTTATAGCTGTTCAAACGTGTTAATATTCATCATGTTTCACTGATGGACAGATTATCAAGACATGAGATCTTCAAATATCTCAGAGGAATATTTTAACAAACTTGTGAGATTTATTTAGACATATACAAATAAATATATTAAAATTATACATAATTATATATAAAATTGTGTATAAAATAAATATAATTATATATAAAACTATATAATTCTATAATATATTACAATTATATATAGTTATATATAAAATATATATAATCATATAAAATTATATTTATGTATTTGTTTTAATATTCTACTTCAATTTATTATTATTATTACATAGTTTTTATTTATTTATATAATATAAAAATATTTGGACACAAATAAATGAAAATATATACATTTTAAATATAGTAATAATAATACAACAATATTATTATTATTATTATTATTATTATTATTATTAAATTACTGGAGAGATTAAGACATGGTGTCTTCAAAATCTTTAACTGAACTGAGATAAAGATAAAAAATAAATAAATATAAAAATAAATAAATAAATAAATGTACAGTGTATGTTTACATAATATACACAGTATTAAATTCTTTATAAAATATAACAATATATTTAATAAATATAATTACAAATATATAAATAATATAATTATATACATACATATATTTAGAAATACAAATAAATATATCACTATGAGATCTTCAAAATATCTCAGAGGAATATTTTATCAGGCGTAATAAATAAATAAATAGAACTGAATTATTTATAAAATATAATATTTGGAGATATTATCAAAATAAGACATCTTCAAAATATATCAGAGGAACATTTCAAGTACTAAATTATATAAAACTTAATATAATAAATATAATATAATATAATATAATATAATATAATATAATATAATATAATATAATATAATATAATAATATAATATTTGAAGATCATCAAGTCATGAATTCTTTCAGTATATCGGAGTAGAAAATTTTTTTTTTTTTTTTTGCTCAGAAGTTTCTCAGGAGAATTCATGGTGTTCTCAGGTGTATTTAAGCATCAATTTCTCCTAAAATTTATGAGGAGAAATAAAAAATTGACATGATTTAGTAGTTGCCATCTTAAGTGAACGTGACGTTAAACGAGTTCATATTGAGATCTCAGACTAAATGCAGTGTGAGACGGTGTTGAGATCCTACTGGAACTGTGGAGGAGCCTCACTACGCTTGATCTTGTGTTTATTGCTCCAGCGAGAGGCGCGTATGATCCAGATGTGTGCGGGTCACTCAGTTCACTCACCTGTTGCCCTCAGGCGTCAATCGACCGAAAACCACCATCGACTTGTCACGACAAGTCTCCCTCTTGCTCCCTATCGCTCTCGTTTTGCTTCCTCTGCAGTCAAAACATCAGAGCGGCACTTGTGTGCAAACTGCAGCGATCGAGATCGCATCTCATCACACTTACAGCTTCACCAAACTCAAGTACAAACTCATGTCACACTTCATGATTTCATCATGACCCTGAGAATGAAAAAAGCCGTTTTTGTTGCTGTCACTTTAAGACGTATATATAAATGTCTGTTTAAAAATGAAATGAACTGCAGTGTTTTGAACTGCTTCATCCTTCAATAACAGCTGAAATGTGTCACTCAGACTGCCAGATCAGACTGAAATGATAAAAATACGCTAATGGCTGTCATGTTATTGTGCCTATGATTGTGTATGTACACAGAGATTGAGATTCATCACAAGAGCTCTAATGAAGAGGCAGACAGGAAGTACAGACCCACCTAGTAACGGCACAGTGATTCAGTTTAAATACTGTTTGTGCCTCGGCAACAACAACAACAACAACAACAACACACACACACACACACACACACACACGTTAGTGCCTTTCTGTGCTCATGGCCCTATTTTTAACACATTAATTTTCTACTGATATAATACAAACTTTTCAAGCTTACCTAGCTATTATATAAATAAATGAATTAATAAAACAATGAATATAATTAATAAGTATATAATTATTAAGTAGAAAATGTATTTTATATGTATATAAATATATAATTAATTAATTATATAAATATAAAATAGAAATATAATTAAATATATAATTAAAAATTTATTTTATATGTATATAAATATATAATAAATATAACAAAAATATAAAAAAATCATTGTATTACTTCTATATAATTTACATAATGACTTTTAGTATAGTAGTATAGTATGTGTACTAAATTGATGTAAAAAATTACTACTGATACCTGCTGATATTACTTTTTATAACACAGCTATTTTATAAATATATATATATATATATATATATATATATATATATATATTCACATTAATTTATTTTATTTTACACACACACACACACACACACACACATATATATATATCATTAATTTTATAACTTTTAGTCATTATAAAAGCCTGTTTAAATATGAGGATGGAAAATAGAAAATAGATTGAAAAAGCAGATTGTGATAAGTCTGCAAAATGTATAGAATATGATCCTTTTAAAATTGATATTTATATGTTAAAATTTGGCCTCATATATATCACCTGTTGTATATATATATCACACACACACACACACACACATATATATATGTGTGTGTGTGTGTGTGTGTGTGTGTGTGTGTGTGTGTGTGTGCGTGTGTGTTACTACTATAATATTTTAATATTACACATAAGCTTCATATTTGGGTCGTGATCGTCCTGTCTAGGTTTATTTTGTGATAAAGTCTGTCCATGATCTGCTGTAACAGCACCAGTGAGACTCACATCAGATACGCTTTCGCTGGAAAAGACACCCAAGCTCCAGAGCGTCTGCTGTGATTCATTTGACAGATTTGTGTCACATTATCTCTAAAAAAAAGCCAGAGGACTCAGATACCATCAGTGAGAGAAAGAGTTAACACAGGTTCATGATATGTAAAATCTCAGCACTCTCTGAGATCGCTTGGTCAATAGAATGAGTGGACATGAACTAATGGTTAGAGAATGTCACATTTTGGAGACAAATTCAGTCTCTATTGTACCTTATCTTCCAGTCGGATGAGCCGAGCTCCCACTGTATAATATTCCTTATCCACACCTTTCTCTGGAAACACAATAAAGCGAAATTATAAGACAGTCAGAAGTAATTATTTTCTGTATGTAACAGCCAAAAGCTGATATTAATAGTGTTTTATTAAACCACCCTGCTCATATAAAAGGGTTCTTTAGTTCTTGCTACTGTAACTAGCTTGTGCTTGGAAGGTTGTAAACTCATCAGGGGTGAAAAAAAGTGTTTTTTAAAACACATGTGAATGTTCACTTTTTAATTACGCTGTTTGGGAGGGATTTGTCATTTTTATTATTATTTATTTCGCACACAAGTTTTTTTGTTTTTTTTTTGTATATTTTATATAAAATCGGAACAGTAAACTGTATATGTTAAATTCAAGATCTGCATTTTTTCATTTTTATTCATTGATATAATTCATGGAAAATATGTTTAGGTGGGAGATTTCTGGCGTCTGGTGGAAAACAAACACTTTTAAAATGAAAAGAACATGATATTACCACCATAACCAGTAGATGGCCGCAATGGATCACTCAATGGCTCATTTGCCAATTTGGATTTATATTTAGACATTATAAATTCACTATTGTAACATTTAAAAATCACTTTTTGTCAAACTTCAGCACTGGTTTGTACTGAAGTATGAAGTAGCAAGAGTTCTCAAAAACTCATCGGATCTACTGAAATCACACAAATGACCTACTCTGAGCTAAAAATGTGAATTTTTCTGTGAAAGATGTCTAGTTTGTATTACATTTCCCTCCTCTATTCACTTTGGTCTATTCAAGTTGTAATATGGGAGGTTGCACGTTAATAAGATGGATGTGATGTCTTTATTTGCATTTATGTATTCTATTAGCCAATCAGAGGTCATTTAACTTGTAAATGACCTCTGATTGGCTAACATCTGTTTAGAGTGGGTAAAGTTGCCGTATATTGAATTATTATTGTTACATGTTAATGAGACGCATGCAATGTTATAATAAAAATGGTTTCTGCACTTGCATGTGTTTCCATATTTGCAGTTTAGTTTCAATTAACAATCTGGGTTTATTGTTAGATAGTACATTAAACTCTTTGATTAAAAAAGCAAGTATAATAGATCACAGAAGCATTATGATTTTGTGCTTATTTTTTGCTTTATTCTTTGTGCTTTTTTCATGCATTTTAAATGTGTATTTGATGTGGGAACACTTAAAACTCAGTTTTCCTTTACCTGGCAGGAACATTCCCGGTTTTCCCAACGTGTGATCCAACCTGCGAGAGGAAAAACAGCAGGAAACTGTGAAATACACAGCGATTGTTTGGAAATCCCGCCTACGCCACTGGTTTTGTGGGAAGGAACGGGAATAAACTCTGAGGTGACGTCACATGGAGTCTCACCTTCTCTGGAGCTCTTTGATGCGGACCATCATGTTCAGGTGGCCCTGCGAATACTGCTCGATCACGTCCCGCACGTCGTACGGTTTCCTCGCTTGCTGCAGGACAGAGACGGCATCCATGAGAGCTATTGTCATCACAGGCAACTGTTTTTCAGCTCCCTCGGGCCTTGAACTTCCACGCTTTGTTATTATAGCTCAATTTAACTCAATAACAACAATAGCAAAGGTATGCAACTTGTCTCAGTTTTGACTGAAAGTTTACTTTTTTATTACATATTTAAGTAATAAAAGT